>CANTFL010001191.1:0-247518 GCA_947650285.1 Hyaloperonospora brassicae | reverse complement strand
AGAAGCAATCGAGGCCAGATGAAATCGACTGAGTAAAGTTGACGACAATCATCCTGCTTGTTATTCGAGGTGTACCGAACCGATCAAAAAGTGTCGCCGAGCTTGTAAGGCACTACTGTTCGCACCACCTATATATAATCTATAACTTTATTTTCGGCGGCCAAATTTGAAAAAGTAAAAAATGTTCATTGCGAGGTCCGCAACCATAAGCGCCTTTCCAACGCTCCCGTCGCACTTTACATATCCGTTACGTCTTTTGCACGTCTCAACACCAACTGACGTACTAATCAGTCAACAGTCACCTACACTCCGCGCCTGAAAATAAGGCTACGGCATGTGCAGGTGATGAGGGCCACTGCTGCGCCCGCAGTGTCATCCAAATTCAATGTGATTTGCCAGCCGAACAAGGCTTTAACAAAAAATTACTACCGCGGCCGGCTATCACATCATTTTAACCTAGGTTTGATTGATAACTGCTTCTCCCCATCAAAATGGTGTCAAGACAATCTGTAACGGGGTAGAGCCTGGTTACATAAAAAATTCATACTTTTGCATAATAAATTTTTGAACATTATCTATTTTAATAATGTTCGATTGAGATTACTCGTAAGGAGTAAGGTTGAAGGGCTAATACCCCCCAAGGGTAATATTTCTCTGATGGGATGCTCCACCTGATGGTTGACGTTCACGGTACATCAACCAATTAACATCCAATCGCCGCTGGACGCGCGCAATGGGTGGTGATCAAGAAACCCACATAGGAGATTGTAGTTTAATATAGATAGATGAAGACAAAAGATGATGCAGTAAGAAGCTTAGCTATATTGAATACAGTTCTACTTTTTCCGTAGAAAGCGTTGGATTTCTATCTACTTCGCTGCGCTTCCTCGTCACGTGTACGTGACGTCGGGCGCACGCAATATTGTGCTGAAATGACACAAGGGCTGCCCCGTTGCAACGGGTACTTTTTCTCCTTTAATATATTCGTCAACGTTAAGTTGGACGACTAGGGGTGACCAAAAAATAAGAATCGCGAGACGGATAGCTTAGCTCTAGTCGCACTGTCTATGCGAAAGAGTATCTAAACCTTATGCTATCAATCAAATAACTTCCTTTTCAATTGCAATCTCTTGTGTGCGTGGTCCTTCATGCGTGTATCGCAGTCTCAGCTTCTCCAGTGACTTGATTCCAAAGGGTTTGTATCGTCGCTGGGCAATAGACTAGTCATGTCGGGACTACCGAAACGGTCCATCGATGCCTTCTTAAATGGGGTGTGCGACCATTTTCTTGGTCGTCGGACTCGACTCGGTGACACCTCTGCAGTTAAAGATGTTGGTGTCGAATACCCTTCGTGACTAACATCAAGTGATTTCAATGCGCGTCGTGGAGCTGAAGGCTCGGAGGGAATTAATGTTCCATGCGAGATGCCATGCTGACGTATAACTATGTTATATACACACTTCAATTTTGAAGCTGCTGCACGACTCGAATCTGGAGTGATGATGACGCGTAGCTGAGTCAGTCATATGAATGAAACGGCTCCATCGACGCCCCATACCACTCCGAGCATTTTTTGATCAACCACATTCACTTATCCACTCATTATACGTCATGTGTAAAGATGATCTATAGGTTTTTTGCCACCCGCCTTACAAATTGTCGTTTGATGAAGTACGAGGAACGTCCTATTGTACCTGAATGGTTTGATATATCTTACATATTAGGGGCAGAACCTACAGTTGCATAACAGGTTCATAGGACCCAGAAATTTAATTCATCTGGAAGTGAAGCGAATTTTGCGCCATGGGAAACTTGAGGCTTCGATTACCCACGGCTTTAAATTAATTTTCGTTCTTCATCTCTGTTGGCTTTGATCTCAAGTTCTACTTAGTCGACCGCCATGTGCCTTACGTGTCCTTCTGGGAATTTACGCGAGCACCTGCGAGAAGGCGGTTATTTCTTGACGTCCCAACGTTTTCGATAGAGGCGTCTATCTACACCATCAACGTCCATTGCACTGTTTTACAAAGCGATCGTACAACACGGTGCATTCATTGTAGGAGGCCTGCGCGGACGGATGATATGTCCGCTCTCACAACGGTAGCAGAGTACCATAGTCTACCGGTAAAGTTTGCGGCGATCGATCCGACACGCTACTGCACATGAGCCAATGTTGAAAAGGTCTGGCCACGATCGGCACTAGCGTCGTACACGAACAAGGAAACAACAAGATACGGGTGAATGCAAAATTTATTATAGAAAGAAAAACGGAGTAAAGAAGAAACATTGCTTTCGATGCAGGGACGCTGTAGCTAGCCAAATCATGTCACAGCAGGTGTCAGTTGTTGTTTTTTAACTCTTTCATTACCTCCTTCCACGTGTCGTACTCCTCTTTGTGCTCCTTGAGGTAACTGGCGCGCAAATCCTTGCCTTTTTTCGACCAATATTTTGGCTCCTTCTCATACAAGTGGGTCACACCACCAATTGTTTCAAGGTTCATGAAAAATTGGTGTTCGACCGCCTCAATCACCTCTTCATTAATCGCCGGCAACTTACGCGCCATTTGAAAGATGGCTACTTGTTCCCAAGAGGAGCCATACTCTTTTACTAATGTTTTCAGGGCCTCAGCCTTTTGCTCTGTCGACATGCCGGCGGAGAATACTAGACCTCCAAGCTTCTTGAACATGCCGGTGAGCTCCTCGTCTCTGTGTTCGCTGATCTTTCGAAGGCGAGTACTAAAATCGGGGGTTTTACTCAAGGTTTCGAGAAACAAGTTGTCTCCGATGGCGTTCCACCACCGCTTCGCCACCTCTTCTACGCTCGGATAGCTTGTCTCCACCACCTCGTTCACGCGCGTATATCCACTGACACTCGAAGGTAGAAGTGGTTCGATCAGACTAGCGAATGGCTGTCTCTCCTCTCGATCGACGTCGGCAGCGTACGGTCTCAGTCGATGCTTGGGCTCGTCGACCTCGTGCGCGGCGCCGAGTGCGACGGTCTTTGTTTGGCCGATACCTGAAGCGAGGTCAGCATTGTCGAGCAGCACATAGGAGATCAGGACCGCACGGAGATATGAGAAGCGCATAGCAGGATGTCGGAGGTGAAGGGGTGAAGGAGGGGGACTCTTGGCGGTGACCGGCAGATTGAATAATGAACAAACGATGGGAGTGAAGGCCGACCACTTGACCAAGCAGAGGCATTTCGCTTCGAAGCGAAATGAGTGGCAGCGGCCACCCGACCAGGTGAAGACGCTCTGTTGTGTGGCTGCAGGATCGACTTTCCGTCGGCAGACGACGGCCAGACGGCGTTCAGACCAGTTGGTGTCATCATGGTAAACCGTGTCACAGCATCCGAATCAGCATGATTGGTAAATGTCGCGGGAGAGTAAAGCCGCTGCGGAACACCTGTGCGGTGGCTGCCACTGTGCAGCTCCTGCATTTACATATTCGGACGAGAAATGCCGAGGCAGCGGTTCTTGTGCGACCGTGCATCAACGACGGTAGCTCGTCTTTGCAATCCATCACATCGCACAGTCGTTTCGGGCACATGCAGTCCAATGCTTGGATTACGCTTTAACGGCCGACAGGCACGGCATAAAGCCAAGTATTGCGATTCGCGTTGCGCGCGCGCTGTAGGACGTCTCACGACGACAGCTTGTCTCAGAACCTCTGAGTTTTGAGACTTCTTCTAGGTATGGAGACCTTATCTAGTATCGGGTGGGCGCCGACGCACGAACGAACTGGTCAAGAACAGACGATCCGTCGGGCTAATTGTAGGAGCCCCTCTGTTCCCACGCTTCATACATTCCAGCGCACTAGTGCCGTCTCGATCAAGCATCAAAGACCAGTGCGTGAGCCACTATCGATGTCATGTCACTCTGGCCAAGAGAAAGCCTCCTGCGGGTTCGATGTGTAAAGCTACTGCAATTGTAAACGCACACCCTGTGCGTCGGGAGTAAACCAGCAGCAATCACAGGTGTGCGACAGCTGGACTTATCGCATGTGCAAGTTGCAGACTGACCCTTGTCCAGCAACGAGAGCGACATCCAACCACAAACCACACAGTAGCAAAATTGTTGGAAATAAAATGGCCCGACAAAGAGATAGTGCACTGCGAAAATTCCCTGGGAACGGTCGCGGAAGACACCAGCGATAGGGTCACTGTCGATGCGGGCTGTCGCACCTTCCGCAAGGCGCACGACTGCATGGATTAGTTCTTCATGTCACCTGCGACCTTGCGACCTTGCGACCTTCAAGTGATCCAGCGACCAGGGTACGACTTAACGAAGCAGTACGAATCGAGAAACCATACCGTTTAGGAAGGAGTGTGTCAAAAACGAAGCCAGCAGCAGGGAATTTGTGCTGCCATTTTGTGACAGCAGGAACCAAATGAATGTTGCACCTACAGAGTATTTCAGGTGGTAGGCTATAGGCAAATGCAGCGTACAATGTCCGACGCCATGTCAACTACAGTGTGTGCATCTTGAACGGTAGAAATCGCCCAGTTTGCGCCTTCGGGCAGTGACGTCCAGGCAACGAAGACCTCTTACAAAGCCGGACAACCGCCCCCCCTTCTCTGTGCGGGAAGTCATCAACAGTTGGGTCCAGGTGTAAACGGGGAGGCCATAATCCGCTGCGCGTGCTACGGGAGGCAACGCAGTGTGCGACCCAAGAGGGATGCAATCCCCCGGTATCCCGCGGCACGGGAAATGCCGACAAAGATCGATATCCCCGTGCCTTCGTTAGTTCCTGCTCTGTACGAAAGACCCCCTCGCGCCGACTCGTTCGCTGCGCGCGATACCCACTCCCACGAAGTGAACCTTCCTAAGACCTGTTGAGATCCAGTACCGGTCGTTTGTGGAGAGCAAGCACCAGGCCACGGTACTCTTCGTCTCGTCGTGCGCCTGGCCACGTCTGCACTAGATTGTACAATGGGATTGGCTCGAAGATCGGAGCAAGTTGATCACCACGGAAGCGGCCAGGGATTACGTCAAGATGGCACGCTAGGACTTCCCAAGTGGAACAGGCCTCCTAGCCATGCGTCCTCTGTCCCCTGAAGCAGATGAAGCGCGAAGCGACGCGTAGTTCAGCCATCCGGCCAAGAGTGCGCACAAAGTTCTGACCCCGGACTTGGTCAACAGTCATTTCCACGTGCCCTTTTGAGGGTGTCCCCCGTAACGTCTGGAGTTTTTTGCCAGCAGAATGAGAAACGTGGAAGGAGAAAGCTCGTGTCATGGTAGATGACGGGTAAGTAGCTCTAATAGACGATCTGGCCTCTCTCTCATATCTTCCAACATCAAGCGTCGAAGAATGCTGGATCACGGCATTTACCGGCATTCGACTCCGAGCTCATCTGCCGAGCCCAGTCGCGCCGTCCTGTCGACGTGCTCGTAACCACTGCTGCGTGGGCGTCAGAGCCGTTTCCATCTCGAGTGTTCATGGCTACGTGACCTTGTTTTCCTCGACAAATACTGCCAACAGACTGGTGCTGACTCATTCTCGCTCCAACTGAACAACAAATCTGCACCGGTCTGGTGACGAAAGAGTATTCAGCAGCAAGCTCCTTCTTTTAGAAGCTAACAAGCCTCAACGTTTCGTCAAGTCTCGTATGGTCAATAGCCCCATGTCCACGATAGTCTTATTGGTCTAGTGCTGAAGCCCAGTAGTCCGTAGAACTCGAACACCGCCTTATTTACAATCTTGCATGACTAAGTAGGCCACCAATGGCGCTAGATGGGTTCATGTCAGTCCCCGACTCGAGATCGGATCGAAAAATGCCGTGTTGTCGAGAGCGCAAGATTCGCAAGCCGTCGTGTGCATGTGTCGTGGATATCAAATGGGGAAGGCAAATCCTCACTACCAAATGTGACTGCCGATTGAGGCGTGAAGGAGACGTGCAATTGGCAATGAGCTCGGGACGTGCGCGCCCAATCTAAAGATGACGAATTTACGCGCGAGAACCTTTTACTAGTCACTGATTGCGGTGCGTGATGATGATCGAATGCATACGATCGCGTCAAGCGCACTCGTTGACGGACATTGTCAGACATTCTTCACTGGGCTTGAGCGTTCGAGATTTACTGCGCTTCCACGAGGCGGCAAGATGTATCCAGATCGACGAGTGTGGCGTGTCTTCTTAATACTGCTTTCCTTGCAAGTAAGAGGCTTGTAACACACCAACTAGCCGCCAGTATGAACAATGATCACTCTTTTTGCTCATTCGCACAAATGACGCACCCGGTAAGTAGCATTTCTGGACACAAACCGTTTCGAGCTCTCGCGCCACTTAATTCCCTTTGCAAGCCAACGACCGAGGACAAGACGATCTGCAAAAACGCACGGCATCGTCGTATTCCGCTGTGGTGAGTCGCCCGTACTCGTTCACATGCACTCCAATCACGTCCAAACACGTCCGGAAAAAATGCCAACCGCAAGTGGGGTATTGTAAGCCAGGCGTTCGCAAAGTCACCGACTTAAGGCAGACAGTGGAAGACGCGGAGGCTGCTAAACAATCTGCGATCCCTTCGACGTCGTCGCGCCATCTGCTTTGTCCACGGAGTTGCTGATGCCGCTCACGACTTGTCTGTTTGGCAAAGGCACGCAAATGTCTGTGTGACCGCTATGGCTCTCAAACATACTTGACGGTTAGAATTGTGAACGGATTGCCAAATCCAAAGAGGCACGCATCACCAAAACGGGCGCGCCGACTTCATTAACAATCCAGCCGGTTTGATTTCATAATGGACGCATGACCTCCTTGTTGAAACAATCGTTCCATTCCGCTACAATGCCACTCATTGCCCAGCTGTTGCCAAATCAGCTGTCGATTAGTTTGTAAGCCTCCAGTCGGCTAGCTCGATTTAATGCGAGGCTTAAGGGCCTTTTCGTGCAAGCGACTACAACGTGGGAACAAGTAATTCAATCAAGAACTAAGCTGCTGTTGCTGCCGCCAACGTTCGAATGTGAACTGATGGCTTTTCACTTCAAACACTTGCTTCCTGCTCAAAGAGCTGCTTTTGGACTAGTCCATGGGTCGATGTTGGATCCGTGCCACATATTGTGCCATGTCGGAGTAGACAGAAAAGTCACATTCGAGAATAGATTTGTACTGCTCGATGACATGACGTGAGCAAATAACTGCAGAATTCGCATCGGGACAGTCGCCATGAGAGGTGCCTCGTTCCCCAGTATTCGCATCGCACTCAATACGATACAGTGATACAGCGATGTCTCACTCGATGTCGGCGCCGAAATACATGAAGCATTTCGGCGACACAGTTCTCTTTCGCATCAGCAAATTCTGACTTGCTAGAGTATAAGCTAGCGTTCGAATGTTGTTTACAGAGCCTTGGGTAAGAAGTAGGAGCCCTCGCTATGATCTATAATGACACACGAATAACGATGCGTTCCTTCGTTTAGGTGGTCATGAAGAATAATACCGATAGCATGTAGATTCTTTTAGTACGCATTTAGTTACAGACGCCATAAAGGCTCCCGAAGAATTCTCGGTGTCATCATTCCAACCGTCGGTTTTAACAACCTATTTGCTGTAGTTTAGTGCGCTGAGGCTCCGATGAAAATGTTTCCAGAACCACCACGAGACCGTACCTGGCAGGCGATAAAATGGCAGTCGCGTTATCATTTTTTGTACCCATGATTCTAACACGATTTATACATATGGCTTCGCCGTCGGGACTCATTGTGGCCTCATCAGCTTATGATGTACAATGCCGGATATGCAGCAGTGAGGGGTATGACAAAACGTTGTTGGAACGTAATGATTTTCAGAGTTAGTCATTCCTGTCCGACACTTGAGCCTTAAAACTTGTGCATGTCAATTTCGCCAGCACCTGGTGACTGGATATGAAGAAGGAAAAAGGTTCAAACTACGAATGAGGATTCTGCGGGTCGATCGATGCGATGATCTGGAAAGGGGGATGGGCCATTGTAATTTTCCATGTGTCCAGTCGTCCGCAGAATGGTTGCACCAATTACAAAATGAAGATTTGATTTGCTCATTACTTTGCAGAAATACAGTATCACTAATTTCTTTTAGCAAGAGGTCGTCACAGAAAGTTATAATAAAAGGCTGCAACTCACATATTGTATTGAATTAATACAATGCTAGACAATTTTTTATACAGCTGTACATCAATTGCGGAACCATTTTCGAAGCTAAGAAGCTAGAAAGGTGTGCCTATAGAAAACACAAATAAGTAAAACGTTTACAGAAACACTTATGACGTGACTGTTGCGTGCAAAAATTTGTATGGCTCCGATCTCTATAAACAAAATTCATAACACCCGTATTGAGTATGCAAATGTCGCACAGAACTAAAATGGATTGAGAATTTGCGCATGTGTAGTCGTGTCGGATCGATTATAGCATACATTAGAAATAGTCTATAACGGCATACAATAATTGGTCTGACGTCACAATACATCAATTCTTTTTCTGTTGAGTGCTGACAAGTTTGGGCACACATATATCGACTCTACTGGCAAAATGTGGATCAAATTTTTGACACGAACATTATTGCAGTTGTAATTTATATGTGCAAACACGACGTGCTGCATAATGTGGTCGACCACGAGGATATCTATCCTCTAAAGTCAGATATCACACTAACGCGCCTTCGCATTATAGTATACATGCACAACTGGTAAATTTGTTTTTGAGGAAGCATACGTCGGACGAGGCGCCACGCACGATTAGTAGGTCAAGCATTATACTTTGCGATTTCATTTCATGACTAAATAAGTAAATCCATGTCGATCGGCCATTACACGGTGACGTTAACCTGAAAGAAGCGTTACTGGTGACTGTCTTGTCTATAATTTTCTAAGATTTTTGTTAACCACCGCCCACCCCTATGTATTTATAGTGATTTGCATACTTTATATGTTTTGATTGTAACCCTCACTGAGTCATCCTCGGTAATGCCGGTGACCACTGCTGTCATGTTGATCGGCTTGGACCAGTCACTTGAATGCATTGTGCACAACGACGAGGGGTAGTGGGCGTCAATACTGCGGTTGATCTCCATTTGAACCGGAACGAAGCAAATTGATGTGCCCAGCGGGTGCAGACTGATTATTCGAGGAAACCCTATTGAGAATAGATCAGTATGGCTCTTTTCAGACACTACACCGGGTCATTACCATCATCAAATTACACGTTAGTCTGGTTAGTCAATTGAACAGGTATTGCGACGATTGATGTACCTCATGATAGACCTCTGCGCTTGGCTTTGAGTCAATTTCGAATATAGTGTTGTTGGATGCCTTTGTCACAGTGCCCATGCAGATCATTGCTACAAGCTTATCCTATTCCAGAATCGCCCGTATAAAAGTCTCATTTGACCGAGCTATTCCTCGGTCAAATGAAGTAGCTGAATAACAAATTACCACACGTCGCCGACTTAAAGACATTGCATTGATTGTTCGGATTAGCATGTTATCATTTGTAAATGAGATCGTAAATTACTTCTAAGACCGGTAATATTCTCGATCCTACCAATGAGAAGGCGTAAATCGAGTAAATTGCGGTAATATGTAGGGGTGGGGGTTGGTTAATGAAGACCTGGGAGGGGTGGTTACCGTTTTTATACTTGTTTTATCGCCAAAACATTAGTCAGAATTCAAGACCCAAAAATTGTTCTTTACTTTAAAATCGATTTTAAAAAGGTACATTCCATGCATTCACGAAATTTCATGCAAAAATGAATCCTATGGCCGCGTTCAATCGAAAGATGGATAATCTGGTGGTACTATGCTGCGTAGGCGGTAGTTTTTATCGCTACTTGGTCAAGGAATCGGCTACATGATCTAGCATCAATGTGTATTTGGACATCGTGGTGTAGCAGATCTGAAGTTACGTGCCCGTTTTAAGGGGCATGTTTTAATTATTTATATCTCTTGTTGGTTCCCATAGATTGTCCACTCTTTTTTTGCACCAGGGTGGTTTGTACAGAATATTTCGTCATTTCTGTATTCTCCAAGGTAATGATAAAATGAAATAGTCATTTTTCATCATAGAAGATTCCACCGATGAAGGCTCTATTTGATTATGGTAGAGAAGTCAAAGTTTCTACGAACTTAAAAGGGCTCCGTTTACGATGCTAACGTAGTAATGTCTCGCTGCCTACAACATCGTAGATAAGTGGAGTAATTTGCTCCGCACGTCGTAGGATATGACTCGGGAACCACGTCTTCTGCTTGATTGCTTGTAATGGTGTGCGAAGAAATCGATAATTGATGCATATATATAGAATCATTTTTAGTATAAGTGCAATGGTAGGGGTTTTCTGCCTCTACACCGTCAATGCCTAGGCTCTACCTAATGTAATATAGCAAAAACATAACTGATGCTCTAAGATGCACAATTTGCAAGAAAACTTTAACTGGGTTGATATCACAAGTCGTACATCTCCCTTAGCCCCGTCACTCTGACTTCGATGAGCCCTTAAGATAGGTTCGTGCATGACACTGTACCTGATTTTTGCGAATATGTGATAGATGTAACATATTGCAATAGCGTAAACATTGAAAGGTTTCAAAATGTTGTACTCTGTATTACTATACATCATTAAATGAATGGCATACTGTAGACTTCACTCATGCCAAGAAAAGCTATTCGTTTTTTTCGTTTTTCTGTGTCCATGTACATTCGGATCGTCAGTATCAATGATTACCAGGATTTTTTCAAAAAGCATGTGAAAAGGTGGAAGTTGATGAAAGATGCAGGCGCATTTAATGCATCCGGTTGTAAACATTGGCCCATGCTGTGGCAAGCACAATTCGTACCAAAGAATTGAAAACCTTCGTATCGATACAGAAGAAGGAGGGTTGTACCAAAACTATGCGTACACCGCACGTGCAGAAGGTAGAAAAAATCAAAGCAACTTTTAATCAGGAGGTACTAAACTTTAAATGTCTATCTAATTATATTGTTGCTTATTTATTATAGCTCTTTATCCAACTTACACATCGACAGTATATATGTTTCCCTGCAGAATGTCACCCAAAACCCATTGCGCGGGCCTAGCAGCAATGTGTGATAATTGAATATTGCCATGACATTAATCAAACTATCGTAAAACACTGCCGAATACCACTTCTTTTGTTATGTTCCTGCACATTTAACTTGAAATGGTAATATTATAAATGGTTATATGGTTTTGTACATTGGCACAAATTATGCATTTGACATGTAACATACTTCCTTCGTTACATCACGTCTCCCCTAAGCCCTAAGTCACTTACAAGTTAATTTGCGATATATTCATGACTGAAGGACCACTGATGAATATCTCTAGCGAATGCAGTACCTATTGTTTTTTATCTGCGCATTAAGACTTTCACGCGCATGGTATGGATATTTATGCGTAGTGTCTCAAAGCATGCCGTGTACGCGTACGCCCCATTGCGTGCAACTGACCATAAAATTAAACAAGACACAGCAGCGAGAGTTTTATTGCCTGATCATGCTATTGATCAGTTTTCAACGTTTGTTGTTGTAGATACAAGCGGTAATACATCTACGCGCAGCATTTTAACCCGCACAGACTGCTGGATTTTGCTGTACAATGTCTCGATAAGATTCCGAGATAGTGTTTGTAGCTCGAAGAATTCGGACCCCCGATCCATTTATTAACCTGCCCAGCTCACTGAAAAATCGCGTTATACGAAGCCTAAGATGCTAAGGTCAAGTCCGAATTGTCAGGATACAGCGCATGTGCGCCACGAGAAGTTCGAATCATTGACAAATTCTGTGACTCGTCAAGCAAATGAATCCTACCGGCATCGCCTAAAAGCAAGCTGAATTTTCTTCACTATTGTATCAGTCATCGTGATAATTTCGGTGACTTTGTGCGAAAAAACCGAAGAAAGCTGACTGACGTAAATATGGCGTTGGTGGTGTATGCATATATTTTGGCACCATGCAAGATAAGACAGACTGATATTTAAGGCCCATCGCTCATGATGATTCGAATATCGTCCCTCATTAGTAATATTACCGGTTGAAGTATATGCATACACAGAGAATTCGATGCATCTCAGAACCACACTAAGGGTTATTCACCTTGGAGACAGTGCGATTTCAGATAACAATTCACATGAAGGTTTTCATTCTCTCTTGGCGCCGCTTATAGACAATGGGTCCTTTCTCAAACAAATTAGTGAACCCTTCCAGACCCACTATAACTTTATTAATATAACGGCTACGAATGATAAAATATTCGATCGATAATGGGTGCCAGATATAGTTTACATCGAATAAAGGCTCGCTTTTCCTTCTGGTCTCGCTTACAAACGCTATTTTTTCTGCCCTCACAATGTATCTTGAGGTGCTCATTCCATTATTTTTTGGTTATTAAGAGAGACAGGCAGATGTGGTAAAGTCACTAATTAAATGATGGGACGTGGATCGGTGGCTACCCAGTTTAGGTGTCACTTACTGGTAAAAAAAATGAGGTCATGGGACCTGGCGATCCAATAAGGAGGTGGAAAACGATCTCAACAGGGATCGGCGATCTGGTCCAACTGTTCCCAGACTGATGGATATGGATCGACCTGAGACGGAGCGATCTGGGACTAGACGATAAATAGAAGATTTCCATGAAGCGATCTGGGTCAAGACGACAAATAGAACGATTTCCATGGAGCGATCTGGGACGAA
This sequence comes from Hyaloperonospora brassicae, assembly GCA_947650285.1. Classification (NCBI taxonomy): domain Eukaryota; phylum Oomycota; class Peronosporomycetes; order Peronosporales; family Peronosporaceae; genus Hyaloperonospora; species Hyaloperonospora brassicae. The sequence goes on along the minus strand of CANTFL010001191.1, from coordinate 234,837 downwards.
GATCTGGTACCAGGTGATGTGATATGACTCTGTGACGAAGGTGTAACATCTGCAGATCGGTGACACTCTTTACCGGTCTCAGATGGAGTACTGATTTAGGTTAATTATGGCCCGATCTGGAATTGTGGATGTTTGTGGGAGTTCGTGGGGCCGTTGTGAGACCTATGGACGGTCCTATTGAGCAGATAAACACTTGAACATGGTATCGTAGTACGCTCAATGGACGGAAGAACACATATGACCGGATCGCACGGTGTCGATCCTCAACGATCTCAAATTGGGCATCAGATCGGCCATGTTTTCCTGCTAATTATGGATATATCGATGATGGAACTATTGTATTGTGATATACATGCTTGTGAAAGGTCCATGAGGGATGTCTTAAAAGTTCAGACCGAAAGAGCAAGTTGAAGCCGGTCGAATTGACGTCGCAAAATGGATTATGACACATTCCACATTTTACATACTATTTTGGACTTTTCGGTACCAAAATTGGGTATTTGGTACCGTATTTGGAATTGGTCTCGTTTGGTGTCTAGGTACGATATCGGGAGTATTGGCGCTATTTTTGGGGTACAGATCACGAAATTTCGACACGTGTTTAAGGGAGCGGTCAAGCTTAAAGTTGATATCGGTCTGGAGAGCGACCTACAGTTTGGAACAGGCTTAAAGATAGGTCGGCTAGTAATTTGGTTGGTTGATAAACAGACTAGAACTCTACTTCTTCTGCTCACGACGCACGTTCTCCTCCCCTCTTCTCCGGGCAAGATTGATTTAGCTTCCCCGGCGGGTCAAAGCACGCGTGTTACAAAGACACAGAAGAACGATCTTGGATTGTAGGCCAAGATCGAGAAGAGCGATCTCGGGTATCTGGCCCGGATCGATCAAGTACTCACACTCAACTCAACTGCTAGGGTAGTAGCAAAAAACAACACAAAGAAAATAATTTTGGACACATGATCGCGAGACGACTCACGTGGTCAGAAGACCTGTACAAGGCGTTCAAAACAAGACAGAGCAAGATCGAAGCGATCTACTCGACAGATCGGCGTGTTTCATTTTGGCGAAACCAAGGACCGATCTGTTCAAATTGCGCACTTCCAGCAAGATCGGCCGATCCCAAGACCAGATCGGACCGATCCCAAGTCAAGATCGACGCAAGACTATTATTTGCTAATTAAAGATATCCGCACAGCAAAGACCCCGATCCCGAAGACAAATCGAGATCGGTGTGATTCAAGATCGAGATCGCGACATCTCCAAATAGAGATCGCAGCGACTCAAGATCAAGATCGCAGAACCCCTGTTTGTGGTGTGAAGATTTCCGCACCGGAAGCGAACGCTCAATCCCAAACCCTCAGCGAGATCGACATCTCCCAAGGCCATCACGAAGGCTCAAGCCAGCCCAACCGACGGGTACACAAGGTGAGCACAAGGTTATACAGAAAGGCACGGATCGGAGTACCCCCTTCGTGAGTCGGCAAGTCTGGGCAAGTGAAAAATCGACACTTACTCAAGCGATTTTGTGAGATCGACTACACCACACAGGCTCTATCTCTCATGATGGCATTAATGTATAAGCATATTAAAAAATCTGCTTGCACGTGTAGAGAGGCCAACCTCCGTTATCATCGAACGGTTATTAACACAACTCTATTGAGCCCTAAAAATAGTTTATACTTCGCAATTTGGTTACAAACGTTTCGGACATACCCCTCCAATAGCCTATCGGTAAATCCAGTACCCTCACCAATCTATTAAGAGACCGAGAAAATATATTACTAGCAGAGATAGAGACTTCTGACTGTCCAAATCAGGCGAATTTACATACCATCCGACGATGTAGATTTTATCATTTTTCCTTCACATCGCGGTGAACTAAGATTAGCTCCACTAGTATGATATGACCCCGCGCATAACCACTACATGTGGTGATGGTGGCGGGTGATCTAAGCGACGTAATACGACGGACATCTTATTCCACTTCAAGGGTCGCGCAATTAGAATGCGCGAGATCAAAAGTACGAGGAGGATAGGCAGCAATTTTTGACCAACACTGAGCGGACGAACCTCGACGAGTCAAATAAGTATTGGGATAAGTTTACTTAGCACGTTCAAATATATCCTAACACATTATATATTTCGGACTAGTTTGCAGCAACTCGTAAGGATTTTTCAATCAAATGGGATCCTTCTTTCGAGCAAACAATAAGAACGCATAGAGCTCGAAAAAGAATCTATTATCATTTCATTGATTCGATACATATCTTGATCTTCTAAATTGTTCTCGTTATGACGATACACAAAGTCACCTAAAGTGAACATAGGATGCGTTCGTGTCTTATGTGGTATCGATCGGATAGCTTTGCCTTGTTGGAACAAGTCACAACATCGATGAAGTAAAGCATTATTTTGCTAATGAATGCACCAATTGTTCATGACGTGGTAATTTTACTGTAGCCAGTAAGGCTATATCGCAAACGTTTGGATTGGGAACATTTGCTCTTCACTTTTTACCAGCGCGCCTAGTCGGTCGGTACACCTATTTATCAGTGTATCTGTCCGAATTTTGTATCTGTTTTGCACTTTTGCAGAACGTGTATATGAATCATTGTACAGATCAGCAGAAATTCAACGTTATTCGTTAGCCCGACATCAAAAATTCTTGTCGGCACTACAACTTGACAATGTCGAGTCGCATGTGGCGATCTCACCTCTCCGTCTCAAATATATTGTCAAGACAGTTGAATACCCTATGTGGCATCCTTTTCTCTTAGTCTATATTTGTCAAGACACATTCTGACACCGTGTGGCAGTATTTTCGCTCAGTAGCATCTGTCAAAATGTCGCAAAATGTAGTCAAATCGGTGAAGTTGCAAAACGAAACCTGGACATGCACTATAACTAAGAATTTCCATGCCTTGTCAGGAATGTTATTTTCTAGCCGTTTTGTAGCACGACACTATCGCTACTTCTTCATTAGAATCATTTGTCATAAATGACTCGATTTTATTTTATATTCGCCTAATTATTACTTAGTAAATAATTTTGCATATTTTCATGGTTCATATTAATTCTCAATGAAATGTCATACACGTTTCTTTGGATATCGGCATCATCATCATCATCAATATCATTATTTACATCGTCGGCGTTAATACTTCAGTCAATCTATTGCTATATATGTCTCCTTCACCGACGTCGACGTAAATGACGTCGGCGTCTTGCAATTTGACAAATTTCTCGATAATGGATGAGCACGAGTGATTATTGTTGCTCAAGCAAACGTTTTTCCTCTTAGCCACAGTTGATAAATTACTATATATTCGGTGGCGTAGACCATTCCTAAAGAGTGTTGTACGCGTAGATGATATATGCAAATAATTTTTGATAGTATAATCGACCTATGAAAAGTATACACCCGTCTTGAGAATGAGTGGACATATATCGAGTAATCTCTCTCTGAGCAAAATAGGTGTCAATAATGTCTGGTCTCATGATTTTTGTAATTATAATACATATATCACCGTCTTTGCAGAGAAAGAAATACATATTATAAAATTGGCCGCAAACAGCGAGGTTCTTTTATAAAAAATACAAGGTTACCATCATGGTGATCAATGTCAATGTTGTAGATACAGAGTCAGCCTTGGCTGACATGAAATCCATCACAGCAGCTAGATGCAAAATCGTGCTAATATTTTCAAATTTAAACGATCATGACCGTATTATTGCACTCATTGCACACTTTGGAGACCAGTATAGGCTTAAATAGGGCACCAGAGAGGCGCTACGCTAGAATTAGCCGACGATCAGAATTGTAATTGATAAAATCGTATTAGCGCGGTCAGTAAGTCACATTTTTCTTTAGATATCACTATTTTATCACACGGTGTCTACCCGATCGTGCATCATGTCACTACTGAATAATCACCATTTCATACTAAATTTCCAACGAACAAAAATTAGCATTTTTGTGGCTGCTGTAAATTTTAGCATACCATGGATGTTTTGTATCGTTCTTTGACAAACGATTGGTCGTTGAAAACGTTAAAAATTATCGGGATACATTAGAAAAAAGAGTGTTAGACGCCCGGTCTTAAATATTGTGCGTCTGCTTTATTTAAATTCGTTCATCTGTATCGATTACAAAATTTCGGTACTTGACCACTCAACCGTGGAATTCTCCTAATTTCGATAATATCAGCTGGCTCGACATCAGACTGGCGTGGTAAAGCATCAGCGACGAAGTTCAGTCGTGTGCCTTTGTAAGTCAATGAGCCACGTCACTCACCGAAGGGCGATATCCACTTCGTCAATTTATGTGAGAGATGTTTACCTATTACGGGCATGAGTGGTGGCAATGTTTGTATAGATGAAGCACGGTTTGGTTTGGTGGAGATGGAGGCGAATTTGAATTGGTATGTACTTCATAGCAAAGCGATTTATAACCATGCACTATATATTTCATTTAGCTATGATTAGCCGATGGAACGAATGGCAATCGACGCTCTATCCTTCATCAGTGCAATATTGCATATTCGCATATCCGATCGCCAAAGCAATGAAGCTAAACACCATATGAATTGTTCTGTCGAATTCTATAGCCTTCAACACATGCGACTGTATCATTTTTAGCTTGAAAGTACATAGATGAGCTGATCATCAACTCTTAGACCACTTTTGTTTATTTCTCAACAAAACAAGAAAGAAATATATTAAGTGCGTCGGAATGAACCGAGTACATGTGAAAGCATGCCGCTTTCAACAAACATCCTACTCTTAAGATATCGACTGGAAGTGGCTCTTAACTAATTGCCTGAATCGAGTTCGACACCGATTTCACATATCAGTAACTTGAAAGTGACATTGCGCTAGCTGTGAATCTACCCATATTGAATTCATTCTTACAACTAATGATTACGCTTGATGTCGTAGATATTCGGAAAGTGAAGTAGGTGGTCATCACTTTTATTTTTTTCACTTAATAGCAGTAAACGAACCTCTCGTCATTAAACATCGTGCGAATTTGCGCACCGATCTTAGAAAATTTTCTATATATCTGTCGAACGTGATAGAAAATTTACTCATCCCCTATAACATAGCAAACTATTTTATAACATGCCTTTGGTACTAGATTAATGTATTTACGGGACGTTCCCTCCACGCATTTCTTTATTATAGAAGCTCTTCATCCGATCCATTGGATCGTACGATATGCTTGATGACATTCCATCAATCGACGTCTGAGCCGATAACTGTTGCAAAATCTGCTGATTGCATTTACTATACGCCATGATTCTGTGACTTCTTAAATATGAATATTCAAGCCCAAGTCCGAGGTTGAATATATCATACAGTCTTGAAGAATGATATCGTCAAAGTTTTTCAATACAATTATTACTTATGACGAGGCAGTAATCACTTAAACATGACACAGATCTTCTGTACGGTCTTCCACTCTATTTTGTGTCGAAAAAGTTTGTCTTTATGCAAAAAATGATGGCACCGATTTCTTTAATTTTGACCGAATGTTATGATAATATTTTTGCCTTACACAAATTTGTAATATTATACTTTAACATTTTTTAAATGTTTATCATCGATTTCGTCTCTTTTGTCGATAAGCTGTACGAAATTGGCGTTCTCAAAATACCTCAAAGACCAAGTACAAACCGGGCGTCAGCATTAGAAGCGTAGATTCGGTTACATCATGTACTGTGTAGTTCTCGCCAAATCAACCTTCATTTTTTTTTGACAGCATACCATTATCGTATTTAAATTACATCCATCGTTTCAAAGCCTTTGTCTTAACTCGAGCGATTTTTGTGTCACAATTTTTGTCCGTTTTGTCAAGATTGATTTATAAACGGAGATGAAAGATGAAACGTAACCCTTAATTTGCTAAAGAAAGAACGTGCCATGTCTCACAAGCTCAGGGAGGCAACGCATGTGTTAACGCCACAGCCTTAACATCATTTCGGCTTTCCTTCATGTTTACATTAGCAGACGAAAGAAGTGTATTTATTACCCGTGCGTTCGAAGTCTGTGAGGTTCTTTAAACAAGGTTTAGTTTTGATGCTCATCTTCGACGATGCAGCACTACTGTCAAGCAGGCAAAAATGTATACTGTAAAATTATACGTGCAACTAAAATCAATTAAGAAGGAACCCAAAGTTATAAAGGCAAATTTGCATAAAATTGGCCTAAACAGGCGTCTCGTTCAGGTGTCTATTGCTATATTTCACAGGCGATTGAACTTTCTGAAAGTCGATAGAGGTTTTAGGATTCTTCTGGGATTTAAGTAGAAATGTTAAGTGTGGCAATTGGTGACCTCTATGCTCCGCAATCAGCGTCCGTGCAAAAACCTATACAAAAAGGGTTACGAGAAACTCATTATTTTGGTTCCATTTACTGGATAAATTGACGGACATTACAAACTGGAAGTGATTTACGATTATATTGAGCTGCATCAACTATCCATGCTATAAAAATTACCTTACTTACTGCTTTATTTGTGAAAAGGGACAAAAGGGTTGCAACGGAGGGAGTTTATAGGATGTACCTGATTGAGCGTGTGAGCGCTTCACTTGATTCGTTAATACTAATAGGCTATTTGAAGTCTCCTACGTTCCCTAAAAAGATATTTGCGAGGGTTACTGGACTTACTTTTCTAGTTCTATTTTTTTCATTAAAATTATTCGTTTAGGACCTTAAGTATTTAAAGCTCCTAGTTTCCTATATATGGTTGTGATCCCATCTCTAATTACTCTTAATCCAATCCTTAGGGGTATGTAGACTTACAGGTTCTTTGAAGCTTATTATGTTTTGGTTTCTGCTCAATGTGCATGCATTTTTCGCTTTACCTGACTTATACGAGTGGTATGCTTTTGGCGCGGCTTGCATTACGACGTAGACTGCCGACAGCTTAATTACAGTTAAGTGGTCAATTCAACTAAGGTCTCGCACATTCGTGTACCTATTTTACCACAATTGTGGATTTACTCCCTCGTACAGGCATATACACGATCCATGACCCGTATCAGCAAGTCATGTGATAATTAAGTAGTAGGCATGTATAAGGATTGGCTGTTTGAGCCGATACGTGACTTGTATCTCATCATGCAAGATGGCATAATGGACATCGAATGATGTATTGGAATCGATTACGTAAAATTTTATCCCAGTCTAGTTATATATGCATATATTTTGCATACATACACTAATGGTGCGAGTAAGCCAGTTGCTAGGCACATATTAACCTTAGTTGAATGAGTTTCGCATTTAAAAAAACTTGACCTGTGATCGTTTGGCGGACGAAGTCGACTATATTGATCGCTTTTATCACAGTAAAAAAGGGATATAATTAAGTGTTCATCACCTTCCCTAATTTGCGAGTTGATAAGACTTAAAATTATCACAGGATGCAGCAACTAAGAAAGAGACTTTAGATCGTAACTTTCGCCAAGAGGCTTTTTTCGATTCCGTTGACATTGGTAGGTCGGCAGAGCGGTCCGCACCTTTTTTCCCCTGCCGCTTTAAAAAAAGTGCTACACGGTATATTTTTTCAACGACGTCGGGCCCACTTCAGTTGCCCTTCATAGATGACGGACGGAAATATTGTGATATTTACGCAACGAATATATTTGAGCCAATGCATTGGTCTGCATAGTACATCTTCATCTCTATTAATCTTTAATACGTAATCATGTCCGTCCTGAAAAAGAAGTTTTTCGGACTCAACGTAAGCGAGGTCGATTGGTTTAGGTCCTCAACCGCCTGAATTCCTCAGACAACAACAGGAAGTGTACATTGACAGGAGCCTGTATTAGGCTAATGTCCCCCTTGTTGGCCACATTTATCGCCTATTCCTGTAAAGCCAGCTCATCTGAAAGATTATGGGCCATGGCGTAGTTATCCAGAAAAAATTGCATAAAAAGTGTTATATTGGTGCTTTCCTGAGATATACCTGCTGTGCGTTAAAGAAAAAAACAGAAAATTACTTAAGTGTGCTGCAAAAATTTCACGTACCCATACTTGCTGAACCACTGCAGAGTTACCGAACCTTACCTTGTTGTATAGTTTTTTGTTTACCTTGTGTACCCGTCGGCTGGTTTTTTTTTATTTCTTTGGCAAGGCCTTGTGTTGTCGATCACGTGTATCGTTGCGTTAAAAATATTATTTACCGCTGTGCAGGCATCTTCGCACCGTATTTAAATACTGGTTAGATGATCGGCGCTCGGTCGGATCTTTAGCTTTCCTGTATACAACCTTGTCATCGATTCAGCGATCATACATATTTGATGTCTATTAAAAAATTTGTATGCTGCGTTTAATTGTAGTAGAGTTTATTGAGTACTTGTGAGATGCGTTTTAAATGTTTCTGGTTCGATCTTCGCGATCATGACCACCGGCATAGATGGTTCTTCAGTAAATTAAGACATGGTTGCCTCTAGCATGTGCGAAGCCTAAAAATGGCTTCTTAGGAAGTGTATAGGTTGTAGCTTACAGAATAAGCAATTTATATGTATTCAATATACTGTATTTTAATATAAAATGATAATAATATACGTATACTACGACCCAGGAGGTCCTCTAAACCGATATCACATTTACTATTGATTCCCTAGTGAAGTCACTTAAATCAGCGACGCCAACTAGCGCAGCGAACACGAATATATTATTCTACAATCGATAAATTACCAAACCTCAAACATTTTTTCCATATTCAGAATATTGCTAATTTATGGTTTATTTTGGTATGTTTGAATTTGAAGCCGAATATATATAGCCATCGTTTAAATTTGATATATCAGGCGTTCTTCACCGAATCATATAATACTCAAAAGTGAGGCAGTTTCAACCACCCGTCTGAACCTCTCCTTACGAATTATGCCCATATGACTTTCCCATAATCCACATACCTAATACAAGTGTCGCATATGGTTTGCGAAGGGTTTTTAGTGGCAAATTCTCGATCTGTCTAGAAAATGTTATACACGAATATTGCACATGCCGCCTATCGACAATTGAAAGTTCCTAAATTCATCATCCCGAATTCAATTTACTGAGTGTTAATTACTTGAGATGGGGCCGATCATCGATCTCGCCTGCCAATATGTAATTCTGACCATTGGGTTCCCTGCCTCTTTGATAAATAACGTCATTCCTATCTTTCAATCATACGAGCCACGTACGATGTATCTATATGTGTAACATCAAAACAAGTTCATTATATTTGTTCAGGTTTCTTATCTTTTTCATTGTATTTTTATCGAGGTCGTTCTATAAGAGATTCTTCTCCAGAAGAAGCGGGGTGCACTTTCCATCGGCCAAATGTACTGAAACTGAATATAAATTCATAAATATATAGTTGTATTTTGTCCGCATATTCAAAGATTGGCTTGTACACATTCGAAATGCAACATAGAATGTGTCAATTTTTTGCTAAGCGTAAGAGTACACATCGATCCTATATACCTTAGTGTCAAGAGCTCGAAACAAGACTACACCTTTCCTCAAAGACTTAATTGTTTGTGTAGGCCGATTTTTAGATTTTCGACTAAAATCAGGCATTTCGTTCGTGCAGATTGATCCCTATCCGTATGTTTTGACATGTGAATCATTTGTAACTAGGCTTATACGACTTGCGTCTCCCCATAAGTAATAGGACTAGACTTTAGCACGCCTTTCAACTCGACGAACTAGCATAGCAACGAAGTTTTACTTTGACAGCCCGACATTTAGATATGTCAATCGCTAGGTTTTGGGTCTTTAAGTCTACATATACCCGGTATTTTATCGTACGTTAGCTTTATATAATTATTATAAACGGCTGACAACCATGGTACCTTAGAATTTCTTTCTGCATATCATGTCTATCGTAGAGCAAAAAAAGAGACCAGTGTCTCATCCATCACTCTCAGAATGAATTATATTTGGAATTGCGACATGTTTCACACTTTCTTATGTAAAGATTATCATAGCGGTAATGGCAGAATCGCTTAAGATCTAACTCATTTGTTCATCTGTTGACTAATCTATCTATATAATGGATATTACGACACAAACGTTGTGAGAGCTTTGTTTATCCGAATCCGACGTATCCATGGTATATGCATTTCCCGCGGTATTCGAACGTACCATGGCGCTGCTACCATGTGAAATCTATAATTAAAAGGTTGTGATGGCAAAATTTGAGCTGCCTAAAAATAAATAATAAGTATACGGGTGTCATGATCATCACAAAGTAATGAAGATAGGTTTGATAGAAGAACACGCTCACAAGAAGTAGTGGCAGTATTATTTATTAAATATCGAATGAGTGTCTTTCACGTTTGTATCGATTTCATTATAACTGTTTTAATGACAATCATCACTTTAAGTTATATTGAATATGGCAGCAGATTGTTGGTTAAACCAAATAATATGCTGGTCTGTAATAACTAATAAATGAAGAGGTGGGAAACTTTACCTTGAAATAATATTCCATCAATGTTTGTATAGCTAAGTTATATATTGTATAATATTATTCACACCAAAATTGGTTAAACATGTTGTGGTGTCAATACTATTTAATGTACGCGCCCTGCTACCTGCAGTGAAAAAAATCGCAAGAAAGATATACGGTTATTACCAGACTTAAACCACTTGAAATCAAGCTCATTATTCTGCCAACAGTGTATCGCATTTACAGACCATTCTATATGAAGCTATATCAACGTTTCCAGAACAATTTTTTAGCCCTAGGCCATCATATAATCAATACTATACTTTACGCAGACATAGATATTAAAAAAAATACTCTGCCTTACTACAGATGTTGTTTCAGTTATTACTATTTCCGATGGATCATGCACATTCCGCGTGCGAAAATATGCTTTATAACGCAACAAAGCATATAATTTAATAGTCGATTGACCGCTATGCCTTTTCTTCGTGCTAAACGCCTTTTTACCTAATTATTCAATCGAGAATCGCAATATGCATCTGAGAAGTCTTTTAACCTGACAAACATCCTAGCATGTATAAATTAGAACCATGAAAAATCCCTCATAGCCTTAGTTAATGAGACTAGGTGCTTCAATATATTGTAAAGTCCAATTCTAGTGTATCCATCTTAAGCATGTAATATATCATGCAGTCTGACTTCTAGTGAGATAAATTATATACAGTTCTTCAAATGTCCTGTTTCACAATAACGTTATTGTATGATGTGCTTTTTTAGTGTCTCCCACAAAGCAGTCGTTTATTGGAAGAGCGAAAAAATAACAAAAAAAAATTATTTTTGAAGCAAGTATTTTTTAAAGAGCCGAAAATCGATAGCATCTACAGCATTGATGTAAAAATGTACATACGAACCTCGAGAATCCCTAAGTATTTTAATACAATCTTATAAATAGCTCAATATACCCGCACACACTTTGTATATCAAAACTATATATATAAATTTGCTCTTAGCTGTTATGTGTAGAAGGTGTATATAGGTAGTGATAGTCGACCTCGAACACTAATGCCTTAAAAAAGAAGCCATGTAAATTGCTCATACGATTATATACCATAAGGGACCTTTTTAAAAAGGTTAGGGTGCGTTAAACACCATTTACCTTTAGATGGTCATCATACTACAAATGATTTCCTTTTTAGGACATACAGAATATTATGAAGCAATTCAATTCTTTATATCACAGATAAAATATTCTCTATACGAGTGTCCTGCTGCAAGGCAGTAACATATCTAGCGTGAACATAAACTTGAAATTATAAATAGCAATTAATGTCAAATTCCATTAGTGTCGTATGTATGATGTTTATATTACTCAATATTCTAATCTATCTCCTATCGTAATGCGCACAGGGTGGTGTAGTACGCTATGTGACCATAAAAACCACTCAACTTTTCGAGGGCTTGCATAACATTGCGCTGCAAACATTCGTCGAAAAAAGGTGTCGACACCCAAGTATCCTTGCTACGCTTGCAAGTCCTTTGATGTTTAAAAGTAGTCTCCTGTATACCCAGTCCACATTTCAAGCTATGATTCTCAAAAGAACTTTCTTTAGGTACAACTTTCAAATAATTGTAAAAGTTAAGCATGCAATTCGTGAGCGATTTCTTTGTGCATGCTTCTCAAAAGCTTGATGCTATAACGTAAATAATAATACATCTTTTTATTCAATTTTAAGAGTGTTATTAACGGCAATACTGGGTCGCACGTAGCATATACGAATTATTTATATTAGTCCGAAATTATCATAAGTCAGTATCGAAGTTTGACATTCCAAGACGAATGGAAAACCAAAGATTTGAAACGAAATTAATTAATCATTCCAGATTTATAAAAACATGACAAACTTTCAATATAAGCCCTAATGAACTAACTTTTACATATAATTTAGAGATCATCACATATAACATTACAATTTGATAAAACGCCTCTACTTTAAAATTAATCTCTTACACGATTCGCTTCGAGCCTTGTCGAATAATTTTGACATGTTTTTTCCATCCGCGCGAATTTTTATGCTTATGGTTCAGGTAGCTTTGCAAATCAATTTATAGCTGTGAGCGCGCCCTTAGTTTTATAGCTGATATAATGCGTACCCGCGACGATGACGCAATAGCCGTAGTGGTACGGAAGATGGCAGAGGCGAAGTTTCTACATAGTTTAGAGAAGCTGGATGCTAGAATAAGATTCTAATGTAGACAATTTGCTATGCAAAGAAGAACGCTTTGCTGCTTTCTGTTTACCATACATAAATGCTCAATACAAGCTTAAAACTCCCATTAGATTTTGAACAGATCCTGAAGAGTATAATGATGTATGGAGAAGGTCTACGGTAGTTTGGGCCTCGTTGTCGTGTATTGTAATGATCTTCTAGTGTATTTAAGTATTTTTTGACCTCCCGAGCACCTCCGAATGGTATATGACCGCCTGCACACAAATAATGTCCCACGATATGAGGATGAGTACCACAAGATACTAACGAAGTACATTTCATATGCTTCGTATTGACCACAGCCAGGATAAACTATCAAGCCAATTTTGAAGCAATTCAGCAATTTGCTATCTAGCGCATTTATACAGATCTTTGGCGATTCCTTTGCATAATTAACTACTAACGCGACATGGTACCAAACAAGACAAGGTAGTATAAGCCCTTGCATCGTTGACATATACAAATCGTTCTTGTACGTTAATTTTGTAATGACTTCAAGTCCTTCCGGGATATATAAAAAGGTGTTTTAGACTCAATAATATATCACCCCCCCCCCCTCCGACTTCGAATAGCCATTTCATGCTTATGCCGATGTCAGTTATGCAAAAGTAGACGGTAACTTGATTAAAAAAAACAATAGATTTGTTTTATTCGCTTGTGAATCCACTAAGTACCAGCGGAACCATAGACTATACAATTAATTTGACAACCTTCATTTATTAATAGAGATGAAGTTGCGGGCAACGCGCTAGAAATTTCTTCTTTTTGAATATGATGGTATATGCAGTACTCTTGACGAGAGCAATAAATTGAAAGAAAAGCCTTTCTAAGCGTGTACATTAGATATTTGTAAAAACTGATATGTTACTGATGACGATCTCTGCAATATTACAGACGACGTTCAATGGAAAAGCATAAATTATTGATCTGGCAGCAACAAATATAGAATCTATTTTTAACAAGACTTTATGTCTGAATGGCTCATTTAATTTCGATCATCAACCCAAACTTAATGTGATTCATGCTCGTGTACCTGCAAAAAGCGTGCAGTTATTTTCCCTCTACGATCTGCGATGAAATTATACTATAACATTATACGAACCATGAGCGAGCACCAGACGGGAAGGCGCTTTTGCGATGGCTGCAGAGATCCTGGATATGCAGATTGTCCACGATCAAACTCCGGCCGATAGTCGACCCTAGGAATGAGGCGGTCCAGTCAACTCCACCATCCTCGATGTGTCAATGACCTGTTGGTGTGATCGATAGTTGTAGGACGATGTGTGATGGTACAGAACGCATGTAGGTGTCACACTTTTATCATGGCAAGTGTCGCCAAGTATAACATGTTCTATGTATGGATTCTTTCGTTCAAGTGTACAAAGGCCTGCAAGTCGTTTTCGAACATGTGAGAAAGCGAGTAGATGGATCCAAAATGAACGTGGTGGCGGTCCATCGAGAGTCAGTAGAACACCGTCGTGATTCGTGTATGGTGTCATCAAGAAATTGCCTATATTAGGTTGCTACACCGAGTACTGGCAGACACTGGCAGACAGCAAGCAACATTTTGATGGGTTGCGTATGGCGGACAGCAGGCAACGTTTTGGTGGGTAAGATGGGACGAGTAAACGTGACGTGATGATCGATGCGACAGCACGGGATCGACTAACAGGCCCATGGACAACTCGATCGTCTCCTAACGAGTCCCAGTGACACAAGATGGGAGACGACAATAGCTGATACAAGACCCGTGTCGTATTCAAGAAGTCGCAACGACAGCATATAGCGACAGAAGCAATCGAGGCCAGATGAAATCGACTGAGTAAAGTTGACGACAATCGTCCTGCTTGTTAGTCGAGGTGTACCGAATCGATCAAAAAGTGTCGCCGAGCTTGTAAGGCACTACTGTTCGCACCACCTATATATAATCTATAACTTTATTTTCGGCGGCCAAATTTGAAAAAGTAAAAAATGTTCATTACGAGGTCCGCAACCAAAAGCGCCTTTCCAACGCTCCCGTCGCACTTTACATATTCGTTACGTCTTTTGCACGTCTCAACACCAACTGACGTACTAATCAGTCAACATTCACCTACATGCCGCGCACGAAAATAAGGCTACGGCATGTGCAGGTGATGAGGGCTACTGCTGCGCCCGCAGTGTCGTCCAAAATCAATGTGATTTTACAGCCGAACAAGGCTTTTGCAAGAAACTATTACTGCGGCCGGCTATCACATCATTTTACCTAGATCTGATTTCAAACCGCCTTTCATCAAAATGGTGTCGGGATAATCAACAAGCCATGCTTTAAAATTCACAATTGCACGTTTCAAGGCCTCGAGCAGATGGTCGTAACATTTCTTGCTTTCGTCTCTCTAGCCACCATCCGCCGCCATGCTCGAATGTGTGTTTCGGTACATGGACGCACACCGCATGATTCTAACTATAAAGTCCGTCCAATACGCCGTAAATATGTTTCGGTCGCGCCGCAAGAAACATCTTTCTTACTAACGTATGTGGACGTTTCTTAATATGCTGCCAATGACTGTGCTTTGAAATAGTTTTGCAAAACGTAATAAGTTGTGATAGATTTGGATTATTGCCTGCATATGTTTTTAGTAAATCGAATTCACAAACAGGCAAAACAATGCCGTATAAGATTACGACAGCCATTTTTGTTCTTTAAGACTGCAAATATGGATATTTTGCACTAATTTGTCGATTATTGATAGAACTGCATTTAAAAGGACTCGATAAAATCGAAAAAACGTCTACGCAGGGAGATTAAAGGCGATCAATCGGGCTCACCTAGAGCCATTTTTGTAGACATCTTCGAGCTTAAGGCTTCTTCCACTTCAAATTGAAAAATGTCAAATTATGTCATAAGACTATAAAAATGAAGCTAATAGCGTTTATAAGTGTCAATACTTTTGAATTAGTGTTTTAACAAGTCTGGGGTTAGAAGTAGCAGATTGACGGAGATCAAAAAATGTTACAGGTTATAGATTGTGTGTTCTGTACCAAAGTTAAAAACTTGTACACATAAGTGCAATAGGGAGCTACACCGATGGTGGTAAAGATTACTGCTTGGAGTCGTTCAACCGATGTGCGAAGCGGAAAGGCCCAAGTCTACAAATTCTACAAGCACAGCAATATGCTGGCATTACTTATGGCAACTTCAGCTCAAAATCCCCATAAACCACAAACTTTGATGAGCACTTCTTTTACAATATTGTCGGATGCAAAGTCTACAATGCGTCTCCTCTTTACTGACCTGCGCTGCCCAGACCTCCGAATGGTAAAAAAATGGTTTGATTTAGAATGCAAAGCGTTTCTTCAGCTTCATGTATGCCTGTTAATTGGAAAATTTTGCACTACACAAGGTGGGATTAATTCGTTTTGATAGTGGTCATGTAAATAATTATGTGGCAACTGTGCTACAGGATTTAAATCTGGAATATTTCGATACAGGAGGGGCTATAATAAAGATAGTATAGGGAGAGGCTAAATACACCGATTATTTATTGCTCAATACACCAGCGCATGTCCATTAGACCTGATGTTTATATAAGAGCAATTGTGACGGTGCCAGGCCACATCAATTTATATATATATTTCAGGGACAGCTCATTAATAACACCCCTGTCTTATAGTCAGGCCACGCCAATTCGATTGAATAAACAATAGTAAGTTTTTTCGACATGCGTTCGCAGCTAACATTGAATTACGTGTCCTAGGTTAAGGAGTATGGACGTCTGCTATGGCGCACGAGGATGCTGAAGCTGTGGCAATGGTACCTGTGGCATCAAAGGAGAAGTTACGCGCTTATATAGATGAACTGACTGCAGCTGTGTGTCTTGTCAAGGGCCATGCAACGCTGGGGGTTCGTCACAGAGTGTGATTTTTGACGGCATCCGGGATGTGCTCATGTCTATTAACGCATCGTCGGCTTGAACCAGCTCAAGCACGAGACGGACATCGGCGCCGGTCGTGACCAGGTCTATGGCAGTGAATGCAATTTTTACTTCTACAATGCTGCTAATAAATATCTCACCCCGATGGATGGCGCTTTGTCGTTTTCTGGTGTGACCACTTACGAGACGTCGAATTCACGATTCGAGACGGAGTCATAATTCCATAAATATCTGCATGAGGGCTTTTTTCGTCGTCGTAATTATCCACATACCGTTGATTTGCAGAATGGATAACTTCGAAGAGCTTTTTTTCGTCAAAGAGTCCGCAGATGATGTGCAAGAAGGGGATTCCATAAACCTCGCGTAGTATCCGAAAACTTCTTTTTCGCTTTCAAGATCGAAAGATAGCTGGTACTGTTTCTTGTGCAGCAACAGCGTGCGATGGAAGATCTCGCGATGCAGCTACATAAATATCTCGCAGATAAAATTGCGAGTATCTTAACTCTCTCCGTTGCCATCGTTTTACTAATAATATTGTAACCAAATTTGATGCCGCGGAAATATTTTGCATAGGCGTCAAGGATTGCGCCTTTTGCGCTGTTAAGCCAATTCTTATTAATCTTGTAGTGCTATCCTTCAACTCGAGAGGCAATAGTATGTCCAAAATGCTGGTATTACTCGATGCTGAATGAAGCCCACTGATGGTGAATGGTAAACTTGTTCTTGTTGAGGTACGCGATAGTGTTGGAGTCCTATTAAAGTATGCGTAAAAGGCTATACACATGTGTTGAAAACCTGTAGTAGCGAAGGAAAATATGACACACCGCGATCGTAAGGTGGCTCATACCAAAGCTCACTTAAAGTTGCGTTTTTAGGCGCATGGTCAATAGCCTTCCAGTGTGACCTAAATGGTTACCAGCTCTTCTCGCCAACATCTCAGACTTTTCGTCTGCATCGGCTGATGAAGTTGCTCGCGATGTGAAACCTGCATATAATATTAAATGCTTGATGCCCTCCCACGATTGCGTTAATGAGTGTAAGGTCGCATCAACGACAAGAATCTTCGGGTGTCCCGAGATATCATGTCGATCTAGTATATCATCCATTCAGATTCCACAGATGCTTCACCTTTCATGAATACAAGTGCAGCAGTAAAATTTTGGTAAGTAATATCAATTCTAAACCATTATAGAGCGAGAGGCTATAGAAATTTGTCTTGCTTGTGTAGTCAATACCAAAATTCTCGCGATGACGGCTCGTTAAGTTCTTTATCATCTCGGGCTGCCAAAACGAGCGTTAACGAGTTTTTCTTCGTCTTCTTCAACCGTGAATAAGATATTATGGTTCTATATGTGCTGCAAATGAGCTTCCGTGTGTGATTATCCACGAAGTGCCTTTCTGTTTGCCTTTTGAACGATATTGTGTACATGCTTTGTATTTATAAGGACCCACGCCTTATACAACTGGTTACAAAAATAATCTATATATATATATCACATACATACATAATGACATATCATAAATTGCTGCATACGAATTCAGCACGCACACATATACGTAAATCAACTCTATCTTGATGCATCTGACCGACCTTAGAATTGATATCGTCAACTTTTTGCGTCGCACGTCACGCCGCCGGTAGCGCTGAGAGCATGGTCTTGCTTATACGACGGGAGTTGCCGGTGTGGCAGTTGTTTACACAACGCGTTGATTAGGCACTTACTTCTGGGGCGTGCTTGTCACACATGATAACGAGCTCGTATGAACGGCCAACCTTATTTTTTACGCGATCTCGCATTGACGTGTGCCGACTGTGGATTCTCCTATATCTTGTTTAATGCGAACGTGTAAGAAAAAATGCGCTTGAAACCGCCCAAACGAGTGCGCGCTACTCTAATGTCAAAGCCTTGGCGTACGGGGTACTACTTGAAAGCCTCTGCAGCCGTATACTGATTGTTAGAAGACCCGACCGGTGGAGATTCTTCGCAGATCCATGAGAGATCAGCGCCTTCAGATTGAGCATACCATCACCTTGAAACGTAACCTGATAGGCAGCGACGACAAAATTAGTATCAGCATCAACGGCAGTAGCAGTGACAGAAGCAGTAGTGGAGGCGAATAGAGGGCTCATCTATATGCATTAGACAGTTAATGATTTCTATTTAAAATTCTCTAAAGCAATTGACAGACAAGAACTACAAAAGTCAAGCTATGAGATACGTTGGCTTGACAATATTGAGCATAGTGCAATTTAATCTGCAGACCTAGTCAAAAGGAACCGGTGAGCGTCGCAAAATTGTGCAAATCGTACTACCTCGTTTCAGTGGTGGCACAGCGCAAGAACTTCTCCAATAGACGCACGAGAACCGCCATATCTGGAATTAAAATAGTGAAAAGAGAAGACGTAAATCAACACCCTATTATTTTATTGGATAATGAAGCTCGAGAAGCTTACGTATACGCCACATCAAAAAGAATCATTAAGTATTGTGACGTGTGTGATTTAGTGTACGATATGTGGGCAAGACATTTTGTGCGAATTAGTTACAGCGATCAATTAGAAGCGGAACGCTTTATGTGTGCTAATAGGCGTTATAAAAGCTTTGCGCTATGTTATCGTCGCACGAGATATCCGAGTGGTATGATGGCTGATCCCCCATCTGGTGCTGTAAACCCCTTCGATGAGATGCTGATTCGGTGCGTCAAGCGCTCAATGCATAGTGATTGATATCTGGTCTATGAAAAATGTGGTATTATCCTGGGGACATTTATGGACATAGTAAGCTACTTTGATTTTCTAAAAGTGTTTGAGATGAGGCAAAGAATAGAGAGTGTACGTCGAAGGCATGCACCAAATTCTTCTCCTAAGAATAATGACCAATGCAAATTCCTCAACCAAGGTAAAAGTCGTTCAAGACCAAGAAAAAACACTTTGCAGCACAATCTTAAACGCCTCCATGAAAAGATGTGGTGAAAGCTTCATAAGATAGGTTCACACAATTACAAAGAATTTTTTTAAGCAATAATGCAAACACAGCGCGACTACCAGCATCCTAAAGTATGTTCACAAGATAAAAAAGGGAGAAAGGGACGCAAAAGTTGTGGAAGAAACCAACAGCTGCAACTCATCTAGCTATGACGATACCCAAGAGGAACAACTAGAAGTACATATGATTACAAGCATGTTGGCTGCTCAACCGAAGACAACACCACCAATGAGACTGCACGCAAATCTTTCACAGGATATATCAAGCCATACCTACCTGGCACTACTAGATACCGGATATGTCCCAGCTTGATTTATGAAACACTTTTCAGGGTCAACAAGCAACTATACCAGGAAGTAAAAGCAATCCCATGAAGTTTTAATAGGTTGCTGACTTCGTGGAAAAGACAGTATCGACGATGGAGAAATTCTTCTTCCCCAACTTAAATAATAATGTTTTTGTTACTCACAGCCTAAACTTAATCGAAGATGCAAATGATGCAATGTTAATCGGAAAATACGTCTACATTGCATTGAGTTTGATCGTCAACTTCCGAGACAGCACAGTAGAACGATTATGCAAGACATCTGTCTGTAGTGCAGGTAAGCAACGGCAAATATTAAGCAAATATGTAAACAATACCACGGATAAACGAACGTTTTTTCGTAATGAAAGTCAAGTCTACTGAGTTTATCAGCGATGCATTTATCACTTTAGATGTACAAGGCATAATGTTAACGCTTCTTTATGAATAAAAGGAGATTTACGATGGACATTTGGATAAAATGAAGATGCCAGCATACTTTTTTACCGCAACCGACGATATTAAACCCGTGCAGTAAAGACCAGTTCCTGTGGCAAACAGCCAGGAATAAGATATGCGCAAGGAGATACGAAGCCTTATCATCTCGATGTGCTTAAGCAGTTGTAAGAATCCGAGATATCGTATCTTGCATTCTTCATATTGAAGCCAGATGGACGAATGAGGCTGTTGAATGACTTCGGAGGCGTAAGCACGCTTCTGAAGCTAAGACCTAACGTTGTGCCACGGATAAGATAAGTTTTTATTCGACTTGGTGGTGCTAAACAGTTTTCGACCATGGATGCCAAATGGGATACATCGCGGCAAATAGCAACAAAAAGTCTTTGGTTGACTGCTTTTGTAACGGGTTATTCCATTAAATGAAATTGCCATCAAGAAGAAAATGGCAATATAGAATATTACATTAATTATTCTTTAAACGTTATTATATTTTATAGTAATATTGTTGGGATGACTAAAGAATCTACTCATTGGTTGATTTCGTATTGATATTAACCCACTAATCTATGATAGACGCGCTCAATGATGGTGAGTAGACGTCATCGTACGTTTATTACTATAAAAAAATTTTCAGTACAACCAGAGAAACAGGAGTTATGGGACTTAATTGAATTAAATAACAGTTTTACATATTCCTACAACTTGAGATTTGTCTTAGTTGATCATCCCCCCTCTCCGTAGTGCTTACACTTAGCAGAGAATTATAATTTACTGTTGTCAGTGAAAGTTGACTTGAACTGGCAGAACAGTACGTAGCTGTCGGTGCCCTGTTACATTTTTTTCTTACCTAGTGAAACGTTTTACTACACAATGCTTCCGATGTTGAGATATAAAATTGACATGGCTATGTTACAGGTGCATTTCTGATTATCTTTTACTGTAATATATTTGAATGGACGTGGCCTTAATGTGATACTACTCTTGCTGTAGTATTGAGCAATACTGCCCAATGTATTTAGCGTCCCCCTATCGTATACACCGTAGATTTTCATAAGTATTCCTTTGGGGCTTATCAGCAGCTTTTAGTAATGTTCAAGGTCAGAGAAGGATTTGACACGGAAATATCATATTGACCACTAGATGTTGAGTCGGGCCTTGCGTATTTTGCTTCGTCCAATCATAGCTAGACCACTTTTCAGTCTTAACCAATAAGTAAGAAAGCAATACATGGATGAGGCTTGTAAGCATACGTGACCGAACATCCCAGTGGTCAATTATCTATAGATATATGACTGTAAGAAAAGTGTGCGTTTATCTCGCTAGATATACAGCAAAACGCATAGTGCCAATCAACAAATCACCGTAAGCGCATTTGCCCACGTCATTTTGACGGCTAGGATTTGCATCTTGATCAATTTCCGTATTACTGAATACTCATTTGTGTCTCCTGACCGTTCGAGAAATTCCGAATCTTGGCTCGAGTCGGTCTGTATTGGTTCATTTCTGCGCAAATAAATTTGTAATTTTCCGCTTTATATTTGCGCAGCGTTTATCATCTTTGCAAATTGTATATGTTTATAGCACATCGATCTGCAATACTGACCCTTCGGATAAAAAAAGGCAAGAATTATATGGTCGACCTAACCCAGACTCCATTCCACGAATTCAATCGATGGTTGTATTATGAGAATCTTAAATCACTATTCTTAGTAAGATGCAGAATAAATTTCTTGTTGTTATAGTGGAAAAAGTAGATGTATTATGTGGCGGTAACTTTCTTCGTTAACTCGGCTCATGCGTCCTGACTGAGACATCAACATAAATTGGTCCAAATGAAGCATAAGATTTGATGATGGGAGTAGTGTGAAATATTAGGTGAGAGCTCATCACTTGCCAAATTAAACGTCGATACAGATATACACTTTGCGTCTATGAAGCGGCCAAAATTGTTGGATTTGCATCGAGGCCATTCTGATAGAAATTGTGGCATTGCGCCGATTTACGACCTGTACACGACGGTATACTTATTTATAAGTATCTGTTTAAAGTGATTTTTTTTACAAAATTGATCTTATATATTTATATTGATACGAGTATGCGTTAGTGTCTCTGCATTGCCATCACAGCGCAACCTGTCGACACGTAAACCTGAAAAATAGCATTTGCAAATTCGATGGCGAAAATTGCGACATCGCACGCGACATGCATCCTTCAGAATACAGACGAGATATTATGTGACCACACATCGTTTATTTTAATGCTAAGCTTTATATCTTGTCTCTGAGATATAAATAAATTTGATCAATTTTCATTTTAAGCCTGATTCATTAAGTCTACGATACATTTATATCTGAGAAAAGTTCAATGCTAAGCTTAATTTCTCTTCTCTGAGATAGATTTAAATTTTTAAAATTGTTTATAGATGATGCCACTTAAGTGTATACTCAAATGCATTGCGTTTTATTTTACTAGTAATTATATCGTCATCCTGCAATTATTTAGCAAATCACATATCTTGTTTTTCATAACTTTCGAACAATGTGGCCCTCGTTTCTGAAGTCAGATGATCTCACACTATTCATGTACTGACCAGAAAACAAATAGTCATATTTATAGTGTTGTAACTATAAGCGGTGAAATATTAATGTGATCCACCTATCTCTAGAGACGCTGAAATGCGACCCTAGAATGTCAAAGTAAGTGAAAAGTTTCCTCATTTATTATCTTCATTACACGCGTCTCTTTGAAGGCTAAAAATATAAAAGGACAAAACATTCCTGTTATGCAAATAGAGTATATGAAGCCCACGGGCGGTGTGTGCAGGTGCAGGCTGTTTTAACAAGCGCCAAAGCGTACTTTCCTGCTGCCTTCGATGTTCGACGAGCGTTCGTGTGATTGGCCTTACAGCGGGGTAAATCATGAATATTGACAGAGCCAAATACACTACATCCTACGACTTTTCATTAGTATTAGATTCATGCGAAGTACGGCGTAGTTGCAAGCAGCCGCCTTCTCTCCATCCTGACTGCTGCCGATATAGTTGTATCGATGCTGCTGCTGGTTCTACATGACAGATCGTTTTCATTATTCCAACTCATATATCTATATATGTTTACATATATAAATACATGTTTATATCATTGACAGACAAATTCCCACGCGGTGATGTGTCTCCAAATTGGCACAGACAAACATTCACATATAGACTTATTGATAGACACCGAAAGTAACCGACCCCGGCGGCCGAGCGGTAAAGCACTGTATTCGGGACCAGTAGGCACGTGAATCGATATCCGCGCAGGGGCGGTACGAGGACACAGCTGGAGAGTGGCTAGCAAAGCCGGGTATAATGGGTCGTACGCGTACCCGACTATAACTCAAAACCTTTTCCCTCTTTACACCGAAAGTAGCTACCGAAACGTTTGGCTTTTACCGTATGCACACTCTCTTATAAATTCCGTTATCTGACTAGTAAGGCATAAAGCATGCGGACTCAGCTTCTTACGCATGCTTTCACCGAGGGTGATGAGCGGTAACTAGTAGAGGTGAGGGCAAAAGGCATCAAAGATGCAACACCTTTTTGTAGATCAGGTATATCAGTCTTGCGGTCACGATCAGGCCTCTTACTTTTCGCCGGCAATCGTAAAAGCCTATAATTTTAACGCCATCCCTTCAAGCTTTGACGAAATGGCAGACCGATATGATGCTGATGCGTCGCTCGTTGTAGATATGAATGGTATCAACATCTTTGACAATAGAGCTATATCATCGAAAGAGATTGCAAGGCTCAAGATGTGATACCAACTATTTCGTTCAGTGAAGCCGTCCGTGTCGCACGTACCGCTCAATCTACTACGAATACTTGCAGTACAGTAATGACTAGACGTGCAGATAGACACAAGTAGGAACAAGCTTGCGTGACCACTACATCGACACACTATTTGCGAAGAAGAAAAACACCGTCTTCGTTTGGCATGGAGGTGTATTCTGCAAATATCCCCATTGAAACAGTGACTGGTTTCCAAACCTGCATCGTTCATCAGCATCTGCAACAGAGGTCTGCAGCAGCTGCATCCCTATGGCGTACTATGTCTTTGTTGCCGGTACCTGACCCCAAAAGATAGCACTCTCAAGTAAGTGAACAGCCCAATGTTTAGTTCTTGCGGGCTGCAGCGACAGCCTTTTTAACGAGAGAGCTTTTCTGCTTGCGCGCGATCATGGCCTTGAAGCGGTCAAAGTCATTCAGCTCGGCGCGTGTCTTCTTGTTTTGAAGCTTCTTGGCCCACGTTGAGCTCTCCCACTTGGCCAACGTGTCAGCCTTGGTCAATGCCTTTTTGAGCGTCTTCTCGCGCGCCTGACGCGGGATCTCCACCGTCAAGTCCGTCAATGACAGACGCTTGAAGTTGATCATGTGACGGTGGACACCCGTGACACAAAACGGGCCATCTACGAGTGCCTTGTTCTCGTCCACGACGTCGATAATCGTCGCAATCTTACCAGCGTCCGGGCCGTAGTTGATAAGCACCACACGACCGATGGAAACGAAGCGAGTAAACGTCTGTCGTAGTGCATCCGGAACATACATTGGAATCGTCAGACATCAGGCACCTCAAGCAAGTACAGGTCAAAGAGGACGCGCGACTCACCATTGTTGCTGCAGAAGAGGAACGCCAAACAAACTAAGAAGCAGTGACGAGCGCCCCGCAGGCTGTTTGCCCGCCAGTCATCTCTGCGCCTGCGTCTCCACCAATCAAACGGCTCTTACGGCACCGACACGCTTACCATTCGTGCAAACTCGGAGGCTCGACACGCCTCTGATTGGTCGAAACATGTCGTCGGTTACTATCACGCCCGCTTACGGTCTCGCTGAGTGCGACCCACCCGCGTTCCCAACCAACCAAAGCGCGCGCCCGATTGTGCAGCTGAGCTGCTCGCTGGAGGAGGTCAGTTTGGAAACTTTCGTCCAGTATCCACTATGCCGTTCGTCAAAGTCTTGAAGAACAAGGCGTACTTCAAGCGGTATCAGGTCAAGTACCGTCGTCGTCGTGAGGGCAAGACGGACTACCGAGCCCGCAAGCGTCTGATCACGCAGGACAAGAACAAGTACAACTCGCCCAAGTACCGCCTCGTCGTGCGCATCACGAACAAGCAGGTGATCTGCCAGATCGCCTACGCCGAGATCGATGGTGACAAGATCCTGGCGCAAGCCACGTCGGCGGAGCTCCCGCGGTACGGCCTGACGGTCGGGCTCAAGAACTACGCGGCTGCCTACGCCACGGGTTTGCTTGTTGGCCGTCGCGTGCTGCAGAAACTTGGCCTGGACGAGGACTACGAAGGCAATACGGAAGTGGATGGCGAGATCGTCAAGACGGAGAGCAACGGCCGCACGTACTTTGTCGACGAGGTGGCCGACGAGAAGCGTCCGTTCCGCTGCTACTTGGACTGTGGGCTTCGCACCACTACCACTGGCCACCGCGTGTTTGGCGCGCTCAAGGGCGCAGCGGACGCTGGACTGGATATCCCGCACAGCGAGAAGCGGTTCCCTGGCTACAGTCGCGACGACAAGAGCTACGATGCGGAGGTGCACCGCGACCGTATCTTTGCCGTGCACGTGTCGGACCACATGAAGGAACTCGAGGAAGATGACCCGGAGATGCTTGCGTCGCACTATGCCGAGTACGTCAAGGCCGGGATCAAACCCGATGATCTGGAGGACGTGATCACGAAGGTGCACGAAGCGATTCGCGCCGACCCGTCGCCGGCCCCGAAGAAGGACCACACGTTCGACAAGAAGTACAAGCGCCCAGCGAAGCGTTCGCGCCAGCAGCGCCAAGCGCGTGTGGCCCAGAAAAAAGCGCACGCTGCGTCGAAGAAAGAGTAAAGAGCATCTCGGTCCGCTCTCAACTGCCAATCTATGGAGTAGTCGAGTCTGCCGTCTCTTGTACTCATGAATGAAAGTTTCCAACATCACACCTAAGCGTTCGTTTGGCTCTTGAATGGATTTCGTCTGCTCTATGAGCGGCGTCTACAGCGGTAGTACAGCGACTTGAGGTATAGCAAGTCCTCGTTTTTCCGCCTAAGGCTGATGGACGTAGTACCACTGCGTGATTCAAAGGGACTGACTGACTGAACCCGTACCGCTTCTATCCCAGGGATCGATAAATCGCACTTATGCGATGTCATACGGTGCTGAGGACCGTCATTATCCGAATGACGTTTTCCATGCCGCTCACGGGGGCCAAGAAGGGTGTCAAGAACTCGTCCAATGCGCCCGTTGCGTCGCGGCAGAAGCAGTACGGCCTCGTGCTCCCGAAAGCGAACGCGAAAAAGACGGTACCGATGCCATTTTGCACGTCAGTGTCGTGTGTTTGGCCGTGTTGTTCTTACGCTTTGTTTGTGTATGGATTGAACTCTTAGGAACTCGTCTCGGCTTGTAGTGCGTTTGCTAGTGCCGCCGCTGCGACCAATCGCACAGAAGAAAAACAGGACAGCGAGCACGACGTTCGTCTTCGAGTAGGCGCTGAAGCAGCCCACGGTCTGCAGCAAAGCCGAGTGGACCGAGTGCGGGCTCAAGCGCTGGCGGAAGACGCGTCGGTCTTTGACTATGACGGCGTCTACGACGAGATGAAGACCGAGAGGGAGAGGAAAGCTCTGGACAGAAAGGAGCAGCGACATGCTGACAAGGAGAAGCCCAAGTACATTGGTACGCTCTTGCAACAGGCCAAGATTCGCGAGGTGGAGAACGAACGAATTCGGGAGCGACGACTGCTACGTGAGCGACAAGCGGACGATGCGCTCTATGGTGACAAGGAGAAGCTCGTGTCTGCATCGTACAAACGAAAGCTGAAGGAGATGCAAAATTGGGACGCAGAAGATGCGCGTCTCGCTGCATTGGAAGAGCGCGAGGACGTCATGAAACAGGGCGAGCATGCAATGGCAAGTTTCTACGCCAATTTGAACAAAAACATTGCCATGGGCGGCACAATGACCAACGCACGGAGCGCTTACACGGTGAAAGGAGCTCGAAGTGCACATGTGATGCGTGAAGAACCGACAAGAGCAGAGCAAGGTGGTGGTGGTGTTGATGGACACGACAGTGAATCCGTGAAGGCGTGTCACGAAGTTGAGGCTGAGAAACCGAGTGGCACAGAATTACTTGACAACAATCAGACTGTATGCGTGCGTAACGCTGTGCCTCTACAGGAGGAGATTGATGCCACGACTGACGCTCCAGCGCCACCACGATGCATCCAAGAGGAGACAAAACCGAGCAAGGAGGACGCAATTGCCGCAGCAAGGGCACGCTTTTTGGCACGAAAGGCACAGCGGAAGTCGCCAAGCTGTCAACAGTGACCTTTGCAATGCGACAAGCCGAATGAGCAGTGCCTACCACGCACATGCGGTTACAAGCGTGAATGGTGAAGGTACGTTTAGGGTATGCAGATGCAAGGAGCGTGATCAATCAGACTGCACGGGGGCGCAACTTTTCCAGGAATGTATCACAAATAAATATCAAACGTATATTTGGCTTCTGAAGGTTCTTAATGGACTGACTGAGTCAAGTGTTGTAGCCCGAGTAGGGACGTGGCCGCGAGCAGCTCTAGCTCTTGGAACTGAGAGAACATCCTTTCGACCGGCAAGTTGCTGCTCCGTTTCGAGTGTGCGTTGCTCGTCAGCGGTCCAGCGCACTTCCTGCGCTTACTGTCGTGCTTCCTTTCGTCCGCGCCACTCGGCAGAGCAGTGCAAGGCGAGGTGCATGTGCCCATTGCCGACCACGAGCGCTTGCGAGGCGAGCTCGGTGGACTCGGCACAGGCGACTGCGCCACCAGCTGGTGAAGATTGGCCGGCACCTCAAGCTTATTGCCGCGTGGGCCGCCCCGTCCAGTGGACAAGAAGTTCTTGACTTCGACTCCAGATTGACGCAGCACGGGCTGCCACAGCCGCTTGCGGGCATTGGTAAACCAGTTCGACAGCTGCTTGACCTCAATGCCCGCTTCGGTTGCCAACTCCTCCTTCTCTTCTTCACTCGGGTACGGGTGGGCAAAGTGCTCGGGCGAGAACATCCAGGCTTTCAGCACGTTCTTGGCCTCGGGGTGCAGCGTTCCGCGCCGCGTGCCCTTCTTGCGTCGCGGCTGCTGCGTCGCGCTCTTCTCACTGAGCTCGTCTTCCTCGGCGCTGCTCCCAGCAGGTGTCGCTGCGTTCTCGAGCTCGTCGAACGACGGGCTGGCGAACGACGGCAGCCGCAGCTCCCGACTCGGAGCGCGTTGCACCGACATGGCAAACTGCAGCCCTGGGAGCGGGTTCTTGGCCGGGTTTGGCGAAGTCACGGGCACGGCTTTGCCAGTCAATACCGGCGACGCCAGCACGAAATCGTCGACAGCCGAGAGACGGCCTCGTGGCTGCGAGCCGTTCGACGGGTCCGATGCGGTCAAGAGTCGCATGGCAACGCGACGGGCAGAACTGTGTGTCGAGTCCATTCGAGACGAGACAATAATGGCGGGCGACGTGATGGATTGTGAAATGAGCTCTCGAGACGGGCAGCAACAGTGGCAAAAGGTCAATGGCCTTGTGACACGAAAGGCGTTCGCACTATGTCCGCTCGATCCACGATATCCACCGCCAGCACAACGCCCTGAGCAACTACAACCAGAACGACCAGAACGACAACGACAACGACGACGACGACGGGCAGCAGAAAGTCGACGAGCGAACCAGCGCGCAACGTGCGACGCGGCGGTTCGTAGAGAGACAGGAGAGCAGGTGTCGCCTCGCCTGACGGGGGTCGATGCACGAGAAAAAGGACGCGCTGAGCGGCTTTGGACAGCGCGCGTCGTGTAGTCGCCGCTCGCCCCGAAAAGCGCTGTTGGCTCTCTTTCGAACGCGGTAAGGAGAGGATCAGAGCGAACGTGCACTGCTTTGCGTGTCCGTGGGTCAAAAACCGCAGGCGACGTGCGCAGACTGCTGGCGATTGCAAAGTGACAGCCACTACTACCACCACGAGCGCTTTTCTCGTTTCGTGGCCGATCAACGGGTCGGGGGATCGTGTCAGTTTCTCTCGCTCGCTTACTCGCACGCGCACGCGTGCTCTCTCTCTCTGCTGTCGCCAGCTCTGAAAGGCGAGCCGACCACCTGGTCAGATCTGCACGTCTCTTGGCGACGCCGCGACAAGACTGACGCTTTTGGCGCGGTTTCGTGCGTAACGTCTACTAAGGTGGGGGGAGGAGGAGGAGGAGGAGGTTGGGCTGCCCCCGGTCTGGACTTGCTCTGGTGCGAGAGGGCCCAACAAAAACGACGCACGGGTCCGGTCCGAAGGACAAAGAGCGCTACGAAGTGGCCATCGTCTCAAACCCGTGCAATAGCGTCAGTACGTTCCTGTAGCAGCGACAGCGTCAAGCGCGTCCGTTGCCAGTGCACATACATAAATCGACTTGTGTGCACATATTTTTTACATGGTCTGGGCTCGCCATTGACACGCAAGCCTTTCGTCTGTCAGTGCACTCACTGGCTTTCGGGCCGTTACAAGGTCGCACAAGAGGCGGATGGCAATCGCAGATGTCCATCAAGATGCCCGCGTCTCTGTTCAATCCGAAACGGACGAGGGGGTGAAAGGGCGTCGACGACTCGCGGACGAAGATCCAGGCGGGGCAGAAGCCTTCAAGGCCTTTGGCTGATTGGGCGCGTGCCGGACCGCCTGGCAAAGAAAAAATTAAATTTGATTCGTATGCACTGGACACATGCGAGCGACACGCGGGCGCATCATTCGCAACGTGATTACTCGCTGCCGACGCTTGCGGTAGTCTCTGCAAGTTATGACCAAACAATACATCGCACGCGTTTTGACGCGTCCCGACCGAAGTAGTGCTCTCGACGACCGCGCGGCGCTTCACATGGGCAGTGCTACCAGGCACGTTGCCTGCCGCGAAACACCTGTCATTACTACTGATGATCGGCAGCGTTTCGAGGCAATCGGCGCAAGGTTCGTGGTCGATTGATGCCGCGTCTCGAAATTTCCATCTACTGTTACAACGCCAGTCATCTGTTACAGCCACGGGGGATGCTCGAGAAGCTCCAGGCTCGGTCGACATGCTTCTAGTCATACAACCATGGGCAACAACAACTTGCGACCGCATCATTTCTCATTTAACGCAGGAAGCTGGATTTCGGTAGGATCCGGAACTACAGACGACGTGCAACCAGACTCTTGTGTCGAACGCGTGGACTACGATTGGCAACAATTTAGTCAGACGTCGCCAGCTTAGCTCGCAGGGTCGCAAAGCTGCATCCCTTTGACCTCGATCAGTTGTGGTCGCCTTAGAACAGCTGTCGACGTGCATCAAAGCTGTAGAGTCGAACAGGATGTACAAGTAGAATCGTGAGCTGCATAAGATCGTAACGCGTTTGTAGCCCAAAGGTTGAGCTGAACATTTCAAGAGGGTGCAGGACACTTGTAACGAATCACTTGAAGTTTCGAGTGGAGTACGAGTCGTACAATCGCGCCCAGAAACTCGACATGTTACGTGCGGATGATCGATCGCACATGCAGGAGAGCAGACAAAGACCAATCGTCGACCCGGCGTCTCACGGATACAGGGTTGTAACGATGTCATGAGCACCAGCGGGTCCAACGCACGCCATGCAGACGTAAACAATTCGGAGTTGGGCAAACGAGCGATCGGGTGCGAATGAGACACGTTACTGCTTGCTTGGCGCAGCTGTCGTCAAGTGATTTGTTGCCGTCAAATCTTATCTCTCCGCCGTTGTAAGTTGCATGAGAGGGCTGGCCTCGGCGCTGCTTACCCCCACGTCCGAGAATACCGCAACGTAGTGCAGTCTGCGCGACTGCCTTTGACACCTGACCTAAGTGTTTGGCACGGATACCCAACAGGGCAATTGTGTACCAGCCTCATAGGCCGTTTCGTTTTTGTGAGATTCTGAAGGCTAGATGACCACAATCGGTAGTATCTTCTCCGCAGAACTACACTCACATTATTTCAACAAGATGATGATTCAAACTCGTTGTATTCTGCAAAGAATAAGCGTGACATGTACCGAAGAGATGAGTAGATGCACTGATATGATCAGCGGAGGACGAGCAACACGCCTTTGCTATATTTAGGCTTCGTGGGGACGTATTCGCATACAAAACGCTGATCAGACCGCGAGCGTTCACACACAGTTCTAGATCAAAGACGCCCATAATCTGCAGCCAACCCTTTGAGGCTACAGCACAGTACGGTCCGTGCCACAAAGCATTTATTCATGTACGGCAGCAGCGGGACTGACTTTTTTGGGCGCCGGAATGTACAAACACCGCCTGCAACGAGGACGACACTCTATTCTGCGAGCTATCTTACTCGAGTGTGCTCGCAATCAGTCACACTGCAAATGGAACGGCTTGATAAAACAAAGCGGCTTCAGAGCGGTTTACGATCCTTTTCGTTTATGTCACATACGTCGAAGACGTCTGTCAACATGAATGTAACAAGAGATTGCGTACGATACAATGTATCAAGAAGTGATTGTCAAATAATGCCACCATTTGTATGATCAAAGTGAGTCATGCAAATGTGAATAAAAGATGCAATCAAGATGGCCGCAGTTTATGCATCGCTCGAGCGAGGCCTCCATGCAACATTTCGAACACGTCTGGCGATATGAGCTTTGCGATGGAACTGGTGGAGCATGCAGCCAACTCAAACTGTGTACAAGACGCACGTGGAGCTGTTTTGCGAGAAGGTGAAGTCCGTCCGTCGTTTGTATCTGTGATGTCGCACGAAGGCCATTAAAAGAGGAGTACAGGTCTGCGAATGACTTGTTCCGTAATAAATCTAGAGGAGCAAATGATGAGGTCCCTCAAACGGAACTTAGCACGCAATGGACAATCACACCGTAGCATTAACCAAAGTATGCTGCCGATAGACATACTCGCCAGAAGAAATATCGAAAAAAACGACGAGTGTAACGGGGCAGCCCGTTACATGATATTGTCACTTAAGGAAAGTGACAATAAAGAATATAAGATGGATATTCTTTAAACAATATCGCCAAAGTGGTGATATTGAAGGGTCGACCAAAGGGTCTGTTCATTGGTTGATATCGTGATGATATCAACCCACCAATCGCCGCAAGACGCGCGCAATGAGTGGTGACGAGACGTCACCATACATGCAGTTATATTAGTATAATTGAATTAAGTCAAACGAAGAGACAGTAGTTAAAGACTTAATTTATTAATATAACAGTTCTACTTTTACCCTACCTACGCTTCCTCGCTCGCCACGTGTACGTCCGTCGGGGCACCCAAATCCCTTGCGTTAAGTTACGCAAGGGTGTGCCCCGTTACACCTGGTAGCACTTTGTAGTCCTTCCAAGGACCACATCATCCAACATGAACATGTTGGATGAAGAAGACACCTTTCACGCCACGCGTGAAGGGTTTACCCATTTGAGTGACATCGAATGGGGTGCGGTAGAACGAATGAGTTCTACCGTAGGCGAACTCGTCGTCAGCACCATGTTGGAGTCTCTAGACAGAGACCAACAACATGCTGCTATCGCCAAGTTCATTCACAATGAACTTGCTCTCGAGAGGGAGAAAGTAGCCTTGCTTCACCAGCAAGGCTCTCAACAGGCCGAGCAGTTGAGAGAACTCGGTGCTCAACAGACGGAGCTGTTGAGACAGCAGCAATTCCATGCTGCTGTGGGCGGGACGGCGCATGCGCGTCGTCCCGAAGTGATGAAAGTCGACATCTCCAAGTACAGTGGAGTCCCGGAGGACTCCCTGTTACTATGGTTTGTCGAACTCGACAGAGCCCTAAGGGCTCGTCGCGTCGAAGATGAGCAAATGAAACTCACATTTGCTCAAACCCACTTGGCAGGGCGTGCCAAAACTTGGTCCCTGGGACTCGAGAGTAGCGACCCAAACGTGTTTAGGTCGCTAGATGACTTCAAGTCCCGGCTCAGACAAACGTTTGAGCCGCCACGTGCTGAGTTCAGGGCTCGTTCAGAGCTCCTGAAACTCAAGCAGGGTAAGCGTGATGTGCACGCTTACGCACAACATATACGACTCCTTGCGAGTAGTATAACTGCAAACCCAGTTCATGAACACACGTTGATTACGGTGTTCATGCAAGGGCTCGCAGAAGGGCCCGTCAGGAGCCACCTGTTCCGCCTTGAGCTGAATACGCTTGAAGAAGCGATATCAGCCGCGGAACAGGAAGACTTTAGCATGAGACAGGCTCATGCTAGCTCAAACTCTTACCGTCCACCGAGACGACAAGAGATCGGAGGTCCAGAACCAATGGACCTCTGTTATGTTGAGAGCGAGAGACCTCGCTCTACAAGCAACAAGCGATTGCAGAGGTGCAATCGCTGTCAGAAGTTAGGGCACTACGCATACGAGTGTAGTGCTCCGCGCCCAGTACCAAACAGTACTGAGCGAAATGGACGACCATTCGCCAGAAAGGGCAATGGGCGTGGGTCCAGCGCTGTTGCGAAGCCGCAACAGCGAGACGGGCCATCAAAAAATGGTCGGGGTCAGTAGGGGCGGAGCGCCCTACTGATCCAGCAACCTCAAGAGAATTTGCAAACCTCTTGACGAAAGTTGCTCCAGATACACAATCATTGTGTGTCTCTGCACCTGGTGATGATGTTTCGCTCATCACCTTGAAGTTGGAAGCGACAAATGACTTGTCGCTTCGTGCCCTAGTAGACTGTGGGGCGTCGAACAACTTTGTTCGTCGCCAGTCACTAGAGGGTCGTAGGCTCAAGTTCGTTGAGCGCGACATTCCCCTCACAAGGATGACGGTGCGCCTTGCAACAGGCGCATCGATAACCGTTGAGAAACGTGTAGTAGGAATCCACTACACGTTAGAGGGCGAGCAGTACGATGATGACTTCATCGAACTAGATCTGGATGACAAATTTGATGTCATCCTGGGATTACCTTGGCTCAGAAAATACGAGCCAAGGGTGAGCTGGCAGCATCGATCCGTGAAGATGCCTGCTGCTTGTTCATCAGATGGCCATCTGATGAACATCTTGGAGCGTCCACAAGCGTGTGGATGTTCTGCGAGTGAGTGCGATGGCCTCACTTGCGGTACGGTCGTTAGCACGACTGCACAAGGTCACAGTGTAGTTGATCACTACACTGTGGAGCAAGCTCCCGGCGGCTGTACAGAAGTACAGGCTGCGCCGAAGGTCCACCACTCGAATAAGTCGAGTGGACCGGGACATGGATGCATGCCTAGCGGGCAGCATCTTAGAAGAAAGAAATCTGTTGCCCCCAAGGGGCAACATGAAAATCCTAGGTCGACTGGAGAGTCGACCGTAGAGGATCGGTTCCTGACTGTGGTTGCACAGCCACAGTCGGAAGACGTCGAGGGAATAAGTCCCCACGTACTTGAGGAAGGAGTTCCTCAAGAGTTGCTTGCTGAGGGATCAGGCCCTCAGCAACCTGTGGAAGCAAGATCCCAGGAAGAAACCGAGACGTTGAACGTCTTGGTTAATGACGGATCAAGCG
This sequence comes from Hyaloperonospora brassicae, assembly GCA_947650285.1. Taxonomy (NCBI): domain Eukaryota; phylum Oomycota; class Peronosporomycetes; order Peronosporales; family Peronosporaceae; genus Hyaloperonospora; species Hyaloperonospora brassicae. The sequence continues at coordinate 199,935 of CANTFL010001191.1, read as the reverse complement.
TAGGCGCTTATACGCTTGATCTGATTGTGCCTCCGAAGTTGACTTCGGAGATAACTCAGTTGCCAACGCTAGAACCGAAACGGTTCTTGCGTGATCTGCGTAGTGGCAAAGTCAAGCAGATCTGCGTACTCGTCACAGAGGACGAGTATGTGACCGACATTCGGTCGGCAACAGTATTTGCTGAGAACGAACGGGTTCTCAGCAGCTCATCGATGGACGAAAGTGTCCTCGATGAGAAGACTCGGATTGAGCGATACGCGTCCCAATCCTGGGAGTCACTTCAGGCAAATCCTTTGTATAAGGATTTGATCGAATTCAGGGATGTGTTCCCTGAATCCGTACCTTGCGAGTTGCCTAAGGACAAAGGCACTCGACACGAGATCGAGCTCAAACCGGGCTCGAAGTACTGTGTCATGAAGCAGTGGCCACTGCCTCGTGAACAAGAACTAACGATCGACAAGTTCTTTGCCGATCGCTTAGCAGCGGGCCATGTGAGGGAATCAACATCCCCTCACAGCTCTCCGACCTTCTGTGTGCGAAAGGCCACAGGAGGGTGGCGGATAGTGCACGCGTTCAACAAATTGAACGCTGCAACGGTACCGGCTCAGACGCCGATACCGAGGAAGGACGTCATCATAGATGGTATGTCAAAGAATACCATCTTTTCGTCCATGGATCTGATGGACGGATTCTATCAGATCCTCATGCGTGAAAGGGACATCAAGTACACAGCAGTGAGCACCCCCAGCAATACGTTGTGGGAGTGGCTAGTGATGCCACAGGGGCTGAGCAATGCCCCTGCTTCTTTCAACAGATGTGTTACAAATATGTTGAGACCGGTACGTGATTCCGCACCGAGTTACTTCGACGATGTGTTCGTCCATAGTCGGGCTATGGACAAAGGACGGACTTTGAAGTCCACCGAACTCACGTTCGTCAAGTACTTCAACTTATGCGCAAGCATAAGTTGTACGCAAACCTCAAGAAGTGTATATTCGCGGCTAGCGAAATACCACTTCTTGGGTGCATCGTGGGTTATCTCGGCGTACGCCCTGATCCCGAAAAGATCAAGGCGATCACCGACTATCCAGTGCCAGTCGATCTCAAGGGACTAAGGAAGTTCCTTGGTCTAGCGGCGTACTTGCACAAGTACTCGCGCAAATACGCCGAGATGACTGTTCATCTTTCTTGCTTGCTCAAGAAAAATGTCAAGTGGTCATGAAACGCTGAGTGCCAGCGTTCCTTTGAGGGTATCAAGCAAAGCTTGATGCAATCGCCGATCTTGGCGATTGCAGATCAGGACAGACCATTTCATGTGGTCTGTGACGCCAGCGATTTTGCAATCGGCTGTGCGTTAATGCAGTTCGATGCAGATGGTGCAGAGTGCGTCGTCTGTCATCAGTCGCGTCAGCTGCAAGCAGCTGAGCGTAATTACCCAGTGCATGACAAGGAACTCCTTGCCATGAAGTACGCACTGGCTAAGTTTCGCGTCTATCTCTTCGGAGATAGACCGTTTGTTGTCTACACGGACCATGCGTCATTACGCACGGCCGTAAACAGCACACGCCTCTCGCAAAGAACGGCGAGGTGGCTGTCTTTCTTCGCGGAGTATAACTTCTCCGTGGAGTATAAACCGGGACGACTCAATGTCGTCGCTGATGCGCTTTCGCGCCGGCCCGATTTCGAGCCGGACGCACAATCCAACAGTGAGGATAAGCCCACTGTTGCGACACTGTCAGTCAGTGTCCCGTCGTCAAATTTACTTGATGAAGTACGAAAGGCATACGCGGAAGATAAGGATCTTCTGCGATTGATGGATCATCTGGTGAATCCATCCAGTAAATCCATGAGGGATTTACCGGCTTTGTACCGATCCTCATCGGATCGGTATAGTACACGCAACGGATTGCTGTACTATACAGCTTTTGCCGACGACACGCCTCGTGTCGTCGTACCCGCTCATCATGATTTGCGTTTACGCATCATGTATGAGTGTCACGATGCCCCAACAGGCGGCCATCGTGGTAGAGAAAAGACTTACCTCACGGTAAGTCGTGACTTTTACTGGCCCCGCCAGTATCAGTTTGTCCGCAAGTACATACGTGCTTGCGAGGTTTGTCAACGGGTGAAGCCTAGTCCTTCATCCCGTGCGCCTTTGCAGCCTCTGCCTGTTCCGACAGAGTGCTGGCAGTCCGTTTCAATGGACTTCGTCTTCGGGTTTCCCGAAGACGCTCACAAGAATAATGGTATTCTTGTGTTTGTTGACCGATTCAGCAAGATGGTCCATCTTGCTGCTGTCCATGAGTCGATCAAGGCTCAAGGTTGTGCTCGTGTCTTTCTAGACACGGTCTTTAGACTCCACGGGTTACCCCATGAACTCGTATCCGACCGTGACCCTCGGTTCACGGCGGCATTTTGGCAAACCGTGTTCCGTACTCTTGGGAACACGATTGAAGATGTCCACTTCTGACCATCCCGAAACAGATGGTCAGACGGAACGTGCGAACCGTGTCCTCGAAGAGATCCTTCGAGGATATGTCCACTCGTTTCCGAGTTGGAGCGAATTCCTACCCATGGGTGGAATTCGCCATCAATAATTCGGTGCATGCTTCAACACAGCACACACCGTTTTACGTGAATGGCCTTCGCCATCCACGTGTGCTCACCCTTATAGAGTGTGACTCTTGGATACGGGGGGAGGGACTCGCTCGAGCAAAAACCGTTTTGGCTCTTGCTCATCACGTGTCGACGCAAACGTCGTCACGTATGATGCCGATGTCGATCAAGTCGACATCGATGAAGAAGATCATCTCAATAATAGCTAAGACGATATTATTGACTCGGATGATGATGACGATGTTGGTATATTCAGCATCGCCAACGATTATGTCAGCGAGGAAGAAGACAACCTCGCTGAAGAAGAGAGCAATCTCTTAGCAGTGCGCACGAAGCGCACTGCCAGACAAAACAAAGAGTCAGCAGAGAACTTCCTGCTGACTCGAGAAGCGGTAGTCCTTTTCGTTCAGAACTCAATCGCAAATGCGGTGGACCGTCAGAAACGGAACGCAGACAAGAATGGAAGAGCAAATGTTCTTTCATTTAAGGTTAACGACCTAGTACTACTGTCAACGGTAAACCTACCTGGACATGCAGTCACTAGTGTCGGCAGTAGTAAACTACTGCCGAAATACATTGGGCCATTTCGAGTGTTGCATCGCAAGGGCAATGCATACACACTCGAATTGCCACGTAGATTGCGCACGCATCCTACGTTTTACGTGGGGAGGCTTAGGTCGTACTGTCAGTACGGGCCTTCTTCTTCCGATGAAGATAGCCCCCACGTTCAAGAACATCCATCAAGTTCTTGCGTTCGCGCTCCAGACGATCCGTCTGGTCGCGCAGATATGATACCTCGGTATTCAACCGAGTTATCTCTCCGCGAGCTGTCGCCAGCTCGCCGAAAAGGGAGCGGACATCCCGCTCGACCTGAAGCTGCGCCGTGGCATAATCGGCGCGATCCCTCGCCCGATCAGCCTCGTGATCCTTGCGGTTCTTCCGCACGGTGTCGGTCAAAGCGTAGCGTCGGTCGCGCTCGTGCTTCAAGTCATCGCGCAATTCATCGATTGCGCGATCCATCTCGTAAGGGTCGAGATGGTGGGCCTGGGGTTCTGGAGGAGGTCTTTCCTCCTCCACCACATCCTTTGGTGGATGCTCACGGTGATCAACGCTTTCTAGTGGAGCGTATCTTGAATCACCGTGACGATTCAGGATCAAGGACGAGCTACCTCGTCCAGTGGCGGGGGTATCCACCCTCTTGGAACAGCTGGGAGCCCCGCTCTCAGCTGTTAATGGATGTTGAAGGTCTCGTCCACCAGTATGACGAGACCCATCCGATGAGTCCTGTGGCCCATCGGTAAACACGCGCCCTAGGCGCTTGTAGACGGATTGCAAGTTTGCAATCGCGTCACGCATCTCCTCCGAGAGATGTGCCCTTCCCCAGGGCGAACTTAGGGAGTACACATCCCTATGTGCACGCTGCGAGTTGTCAACACAACTCGCACAAGGGTCTCCCCATGTGAGGCAAGGAATGCCTGCCTCACTCGATAAACAATGCAACCGGTACCTAGCACCGGTTGGCGTTCGCCGTTCGAACCTGAGGCGTGTTGCCTCAAGTTTCTTGAGCCACCCTTCTCGTCCAAAATTCTTTACGATTTGGACGAACGCGTTCCACGCAGCCAAAAGCGATGTTTTGTCACGCTTTTGATTGCTATTGTACCATCGATGTCTAAGGAAGACATCGAGATAAAAATCTTCTTCAGCGCGAAAGTTCTTCGCGCTGGGACTCAAGCCGTGAAGCTCGGTTGCATCGAATAAGGGTATTCGATGGTGTTGGCCTGTCTCGTGAGACAGGCTATTGATGAGTTGTTCGGGCAAACGCCACGGCTTCAACTCATCACGCTTCACAGTGGTACCCTTGTCGGTACCACGGCTCCCAGATTGACGACGGCTCGCGCCATCGTCAACACGCTCGTGCGAAGACGCACGAGCCGGCGGTGGTGAAGAATAGAACTCACCACCCTGATCATCGTCATCACTGCCGAACAGACTGTGATGCGAATCACGAGTCCGTTCGTTCGGCAGTGGCCTTGGCGAATACTGAGGCGTCGCCGGTGAGCGAGACGCCTCTGGAGCATTGCCCGAGTCAGACACGTCTGACTCGCCAGAGTAGATGACCTCCACATCGGGGTCATCATACGCACGCGGCGTGACACCGCGTGCACCTGCAGCACCTGTTGCTGCAGGCGAAGAAGGGGCGGCAGACGACGAAGCGTCTGCCGCAGAGGCTTGCACAGCACCAGGCTGTGTGGGTCTTGAGTCACCTCGCATAGACATGTTAGCTATGCGAGGTCAAGCGGAAAGTGAGTGGAACGGACCAAACAAGTACTCCCTGTCCCAATGGTGGCCAACGGGTGGCCTCCATATTTCGATAGTCATACGGTGACTATCAGTTAAGGGGGGGGGTGATGTAACGGGGCAGCCCGTTACATGATATTGTCACTTAAGGAAAGTGACAATAAAGAATATAAGATGGATATTCTTTAAACAATATCACCAAAGTGGTGATATTGAAGGGTCGACCAAAGGGTCTGTTCATTGGTTGATATCGTGATGATATCAACCCACCAATCGCCGCAAGACGCGCGCAATGAGTGGTGACGAGACGTCACCATACATGCAGTTATATTAGTATAATTGAATTAAGTCAAACGAAGAGACAGTAGTTAAAGACTTAATTTATTAATATAACAGTTCTACTTTTACCCTACCTACGCTTCCTCGCTCGCCACGTGTACGTCCGTCGGGGCACCCAAATCCCTTGCGTTAAGTTACGCAAGGGTGTGCCCCGTTACAACGAGGGTGTCAACCATTGCGAGAGCTGGACTTCATTTCTTCCTGCTTTCATCCACTACGCTTCGAGAGACTAGACTAACACCAACATGCAAAGCCTAATCTTCACCATGGCGATGTTGGCACCATAAGACTGCACACACGTAGCAAACTTACAAAGGTGTTGTGACTACACATGTCAATTTCGAGGCCAACACCGAGAGAGAAATTATATTTTCTTCCTTTGTAGGAACTAATCAGCGATCGTTTCAACAATACTGTCGAAAATGGTTTGCAATCTAGTGAGGTCTAAACGTCTAAAACACATGCATCGCACGTGCTTGGAGAGATGATGCCGTCCACTTTCTGCTTCTGCAGACCGCATGCGTATTGTCGTTAGCGCATTGCCAGTCATAAAAGACAGGAGAGATCTTGTGCATTTTATTTGATATTATAATGATCGTCGTGGTCGTTCCACGCTTCGATCATCTATCAGTTTAATCTACGCTTGCATGGGGCGCGCTTGCTCATTCTGTACGGACAGAGGAACACCGATACGGTCGAAGCTCACGAAAGATATGCGACTGTTTGCCGATACGGAGATCTGTAAGCTACGTATCCGACACAGCAATTACTACACCTCGTGTAAACTGGTGTTGAATGGGAATGTCAGGAAGCAGCTGCGATACAACATGGGTAAGCGACTACAAGTTTGCCACGACGCATCTTTTGACCGATTCAGCACCATCATGTAGTAAGAAAATGAAAAAAAACGACAGAACAACACCAATAGAACCGCAAGAGTCGAGTTGCTGTATTGCATGAACTGATTCGTACTAGACTCGCTAGACATAAACGCAATCTTTAAGAATAACAACGCTTACATGATCTCATGTTTCGGTTACGCTGGTTTTTTGGTGTCTTTTATGGTTGCCAGCGCGACAAAGACTTCGCAGTCGAATGAACACTACTAGGTTGAAGAGAAGAATCACATTGGAGCTGCAGCTTTGGAGCCTACTCATGTGCTTTTCCACCTTGAGGGATTCGCTGTATCGATAAAGATCTTCACGTCGCTTGCGCCCTGATGATCAATCAACGTAAAGGATTGTAGCCCAAGCGCCTTTGTAGTAACAATTTGTCTTACCAAACGTGTTGGGCCTAGAAACCATCAACCCTAAAATGCCGTTTACAAAGCCGACCGTTTGATCTACGCGATCTTAGCAGAATAAAGAAGTGTATCGAATCCTCATAGTAGTCGACTGTACTTAGTGGCAAAGCCCCGTAATCACACAAAACGCCATCGTTGACTCGAGAACACCGGTCGCCATCAAGCTCGATGTCCGTTTATTGACTATTTGCCGCGGTGTGACTTCGATGGTGGATAAAGTATGCATGCGATGACGATGGCTAGGAAAACATATACATGATCATGCCACAACATACATCATGAAACGCTGTAAAAGATGGATCCTACCGGTCAGCTGGAATTTCTGCAAGCTTAAAAAGTTGCAAAGGGTAAAAGCTACGTGTTCGATAGCTAATTTACCATGTTCGTTTAAGCTACAAATGGCCTCAACATGTATTGGATAGACCGGCGAAGAACAGTGGCATTTGTTGCGTTGTAGTTTGTAACACTGCGCGCACGTTTTTGATCCGACGAGCTCGTCTGATAGAATGTTAGTCCAAACTGATGTGGAGCAGAAACACACATGGGGCGTCGCCTTCTCTCCAGGTTGTTTGATACATAACGCTAACCTTCTGCGTTGGTACATAATAGGCGTGTCATCTCGCTTTACGACACGAGGCTTCGGACTGTGGAGGTGCTGCTGCTCGGAAGGTAGATGTGGCGTGCACGCTAGTAAGAATGGAAATGATGAGATTGCCAAACAGAGATATTGACTTGATCGAATGAGACGCAATACATTCAAGGCCACAACGATGAATTCTTACCGTTCTTACATCGGGCTGTTTGTGCCCAGTATGCTTATCAGTCATAGCCTTCTCGGTCAAAACCGAAGTCGTACCGACTTGATCACCGTCGCCTAAATGCAGCAGTTTTTCGGCTTGAGTGTGCATATAGATCTCAACGTATACACGTATACGACCTATGTACATTTTTTTTATAAAAAGCAAAGCTGTTTGACCGACCAAATGTTTGAAAACCGTTTACTTAACTCGACAACATCTGAATTTGCGACCCGCCTCTTGCGGACGGTTTGTTCCTTTTTCTAATAAATGTTATCGTCCAAGGCTGAGCGCGTCCATAACCCATTTCGCGTGCGTCAATCTTTTACATACCTGCAACATCGACGAGCAGCTTCTTCGCATATCAACAGAAACAATAAACCAGTCATCACGCTTCACAACGCACATCCTATCATCTTCGAAAACGTGCCAATTCGGGACACGTGCCAACTCAACACGTGCCGATATAACACATTATTCGTATCGATAGGTGAAGTTGCTTCAATCGCGATCTGTAAAGCCCATATTAGCTCACGATAAGGAAGCCACAAGCCCTTTGGATCTCGATTCCACAACATCCAATCGACCGATTACTCTACACCACATCTCGTATCCAGTGGTACAGTACCAAAACCCACCCACCCACCCACTCGCTTCAGACCGCTGGGTGAGTCGTAATTCGCGTGTGCCACACCATCCCACGTCAACCAACTTGTCCCCCTCGACACATCATGCAGCGCTCGAGTCGCGTCGCCGCTCGTCTCACGCGCCGCTCGCTCCACGCGCTCAGCCGCCCGCCGAGCAGCAGCCGCCGCAGCGATCGCACCTTCAGCCGCTTGTCGTTCCGCACGCCGGCGCTGCGTCGCGTCGGCGTCGCGCCCCGTCGCGCGTGGTTCACAGCCAGCGCCGACGCGGTCGTGGACGTGAATGTCCCGTCTATGGGCGATTCGATTTCAGAGGGAACCGTCGTGGATTGGCTGAAAACGACGGGCGACAGCGTCGGCGCCGACGACGTTGTGGTTGTCATTGAGACGGACAAAGTGAGTGTCGACGTGCGGGCGCCGCACTCGGGCACAATTACGGCCACGTTGGTCGACAAGGACGAGACAGTGGCGATTGGCGTCCCGCTCTTCCGCTTGCAACGGGGCGCAGCGACGACAAACGAGTCGCCTGCAGCTGCTCCAGCAGCACCGGTCGCGGCCGAGTCGCCGCCCGAGCGCGTTGGAAACGCTGTGCCAACCACCGACGAGCGCGCTGCTGCGCCGGTCGCGGCTACAGAGGCGCAGCGTTCTGGTGACGCGCTGTTGCTTGCAACTTCTGAGCGCCGCTGCCGTCGCGAGAAAATGAGTCGCATGCGCTTGCGCACGGCCGAGCGACTGAAAGAGTCGCAGAACACGGCCGCGAGTCTCACGACGTTTCAGGAAGTTGACATGTCGAAGCTGTTGGCGTTGCGGAAAGTGTACAAGGACGCGTTCGAGGCCAAACATGGCGTGAAATTGGGCTTCATGTCGGCGTTTGTGAAAGCCAGTGCGTCGGCTTTGCTGGAAGTGCCGGGCGTGAATGCTATGATTGACGAGAAGCACCAGGAGATTGTGTACCGTGACTTTGTCGACATGAGTGTCGCGGTGTCGACACCAAAGGGTCTGGTGACACCCGTGCTGAAGAACACGGAGTCGATGAGTTTTGCCGATGTTGAAAAGAGCTTGGCTGAGCTTGCAATACGCGCTCGCGATGGCAAGCTGTCGCTCGAAGAGATGACTGGTGGCAACTTTACGATCTCGAACGGCGGTGTGTTTGGCTCGCTTATGGGCACGCCTATCATCAATCTGCCGCAGTCGGGGATTCTCGGTATGCACGGCACGAAGATGCGCCCCGTGGTCGTGGACGGCGAGGTCGTTGCCCGTCCCATGATGTACCTTGCGCTTACGTACGACCACCGCCTCGTCGATGGCCGTGAGGGAGTCACGTGCTTGAAGGCCATTGCCGACAAGATTGAGAACCCGGAACGACTTCTTCTCGGCATTTGAGCTGCTAGAAGGGATACACAGGTCCTGTTCTCATGGTGAGGTACCTGGAAATGGAAGTAGAGGGATCTGAAAGTAAAGATTCTGTCATGCCACTGCAGGAGAGGAAAATGATGAGTTTCTTGAAACTTTGTTCATTTGTTTCGTGATGCGGCCGCAGTACCCTACTGCAACATGTGGCATGCGTTGAAAATTGTCCTTTCCATTTATGATCCCAAAATCGCTGACTACCACTAGAAATGCGATGCAGAAAACGTGGCACCCGCACACTATCTATGGCTCGATGGGATCACAGATGCTGCAGCGTGGTTTGACGGGAAAAGCGCGCGATTGTCCTATAAGTAGGTTGCTCGTCATGGTCCACGAGCCCACCGCGTTAAACTTGCGCCAGGTGTCGTTGCTATTCGTATTCCCTTTGTCGATGCATCGAGACTCTTATTTCAGTACTGTCGTGCGTTTGTACTGATAGGTACAGAGTCGTTCCAGAACGTCTTTACCCAAAAGCAGTATGTTGTATATCACAAGGCGCTAAGATAGGAGAGCCCCTCCGTAGCCTGCCTGCCCTTCAGTATTGGTAGTTTGGTCCAGAAATTGCATCGAGCCATGCAAACTTCCGTACCCGATTCGAATGGTGAGGTTGGCGGCTGAAGACGGGTTGTGTACGTCGCAAGATTTATATGAAATGCAATGGTGCCGTGGTTGTCGCGCGTGATACAGCACATACGCTGGCACTGTTTATTGGATGAGAGAAGAGAGACAATCGCCAATCTTGTCGGTGCACTAACAACAAAGGTAGGAAGTATGATTGATGATACAAAGGCTGCTGTAAAACGCGACGGACTCACTGCATGGACACAGTGCTGGCTTAACAGCGCTACGGTAAAGAGATTGCAACAGGAGCGATTAATGAGAAGGCGAGATTTCAGAGACCGCATGAGATCGCAGACAGACGAGGGTGCTAGTATACTCCTCGCTTTTCTTTCCTTTAGTGCCATTCATCAAATGATTTGTTATGCGTGTCTATTTATTCTTCATGCTCCTCTGTTCTGGTCAACTTGATAGTAGCAAGATTCTTACGAGCGAGACTCTGGTGCTATGTTTCTCTACATTTCACTATTCCATCAATGCTGACTTCAACCGTATTACATTACTGTCGTGAAACGCCGTGTTCGCCACTTACCGCTTTTTGCGGCTAACCACGTGACTGCATGCTTGTGTGCGGCCAACATACTTTCGAGCGGTCGAAATTAGTGACCTAGCGAAAGAGTGAGACCAAATACACTTCCTTACCCGTTCAAAGAACAGCCCCTGCTGACCCGCACCTATCGGGACGTCTATCGTGCACCTACGTAACTACAGACACACGTAAAGAAGATACCGTGTAGTTCGGTAATTACCTTTCGCACACTCACTGACAGCTTCTACCCCATCAAGCTCGCAATAGCCACAAAACAATTGCAAGATGGGAAACTGTACAACGTATGGGAAGGCGTACACTCTGTGTGTTTGACGTGACCGGAACGTCTAGCCTCCGCACTTCCACTTTGCATGTAACTTGGCCGATACGAGTAAATGACACCTTCGTCAACAAATAGGGCGTGTGGAAGCAACGCATTCTCTTTGCGCGTATTGGAAACTACTGTGCTGACATGAGCCATACACTTGCTGGACGCAAAGGCAAAGAGCTTGACTTGATCTACATTCAGATCGAAAGTGAGGTTACACTGGCACATTGCTTACCTTGGTGCATTCATAGGGGTTGAAGTCATGCATCCCTGCAGAAGTGATTGAAATCGTGTCTGACCTGTCGTGGTCATCTTAAATCGCAATTGACAAGTCAATATCGCAATAAGTGACATACTGAGATCCTAATCGATTTGTACAGCAGTGACTGCAGTGACGTAACATCAGTTCGTTCGTTCCTCTTTATCTTGCCAGTTTTGTCGTCAATAGAGAGCCGCTCAGCAAGTTTACTCCGCCATTGTTTCTCGTCAGGATGACAAAGGAGCAAGTAAAAAGACGCAGTTGCAGAGCACAGTGCGAGCTCATAGGTGCTTCTACTCGTAAATTACAGACGCAGTTGATGCTATAAAATATCCGTTGGAACAAATCTTGCGAGTATTTTGAATTTGGCTTATGTATGCAACGATACAAAATAGTATCGTTTGTTTCGCTGGACGATGAAGACGCCCCCATTGCCGCGACCTTCACTCTGTATCTGTTTTTCTGTTGCTGTCCTGCAACATGTATAAACCCGCGAAACTTAAAAGAGAAAAGTATTTGATGGATGTAAAAACGCACTTAGTACCTCCAGTAGAGTGCACCACACAATGAGAAAACAAAGTGCGTCCTCCACTGCTGATGAGCAATATTGCAATTGTCATGACAGCTTTCAGACGGTGATACATAGATGAACTCCAATATCACTACCAAAGTAGCACCTTCACGTGTGACGGCCGTATGACTCGATTCGCTTTGCGCGCTCCGTCAGAGTGCGTTCCATTTTGCGCGTCTGCCGCAAGAATCTGCCCGATTTTCTGCAATAGTAGTAGATTGTTCTGTCAAACATTCTTCTCGTACTTTCGACATCTGTCGTCTTGTGCTGCTAAAAGTCGTTCCGTAACATTTCATTACAGCTCTGTGTACCGGTGCAAGGACAAAAACTGTCTTATGCCGTCTGAATTCAGCCGCACCGCGAACGCAACAGCTGCATAAAAAACTACAATGCCGAACCACTTGAATCTAGATAAAAGAAGTACAAGCAACGTGGCACTACAGACTTAAGATAGCACGATGCGCTTATAGAGACAACGCAATTATATCTTTATACGATGTAAGAGGCAACGCGACGCAACGTTTTCCCTCGCAAAACGACTGCCGACTGTAGACTTTGCAAAAGGCTGTTGAATGTAGAAGGAAGACAGGAGATTGAGGAGATATACGCGAGTACACACGAATGATCTCAGACGAAGGATGTTCGTACGTATGTTACATTTCTCCGGCGCACTCTATTTCTTGACTATTTCGAGCATTATTATTTTCGACAGCAATTATGCAAGTACCTCATATCACCCAAAAGATAAATGGGATGTGCGCGCAAACGGTTCACTTTGTCACCAAACCAAAAAGCGTCCACACGGTTTTTGTGTCACACTTTACCGACAAAAGGTCTAACTGGCTCACCATTTGTTCCTTTACAAAACGCATTTGATTTATCGTCCGTGAGCCTCCGCGCATACCACGCCCGCAGCTGCGACGCTTCGATCACCACCCACTCCGCGCGAGCCCGCGGCCACCCATTACGCTGCATTGCCGCCATCACATCCCGTGGGCCCAATAGTTCTCCAAAAGCTGCCAACCCTCGAGCGAAAATGGTACGTGTGTTTGTCTGCTCTCTCCCTCTTCGTCGCTCAACGGTCGAACGGCCGCCGCCGCCGCCGACAACAAACGAACGAGTGAACGAATGAACGAGTGAACGAACGAACGGTTGCACTCATTTGCTGTGCATCCACTGCCTCCTGTTTGTCTCTGCCCCGTCAGACCGGCGACAAGAGCAACAATGTTATGCGCGAGATCCACGTCGACAAGCTCGTGATCAACTGCTGCGTTGGCGAGTCCGGCGACAAACTGACCCGAGCCGCGCGTGTGCTCGAGCAGCTCACCGGGCAGAAGCCCGTGTACTCGAAGGGTAAGCTTTTTGACACGCGTGACAAAAGCAAAGAACTGCCTTAACGGGCTACTTACCCGGGAGTCGCGCCCGCGGTCCAGCGAGGGCGCGGCGTTCCAAATGCACGGCCTTTCGGGGTGTCGGAGCTCTGTCTCTGGTTCATCCCCGATTGCGCGCGTTAGGAGTACAACGAGCGAGCGCTGCACAAAGCAGTTCGTGGGACGGCACGCAGACGTCAATGATCGTGGAGGTTGGTGGCTGTCTGTTCGTCGACCTTAACGGATGGCACGAGATGCGTGCTCGCTCCTCCGACGTTGTGCGCGCTCTGTCGCGTCAACACTGTTGTCTGCCATGAGCACACACACATGGTCAACGTGGCTCCTCTAGAGCCGTACTCAGTGTACAGACCTCGTTCGCGCGCACGCGTGTGTGGGAATGAGGTCGTTGTGCCAGCGGATTTGGGCTAACTTGTTGTGAACGATGCACTGTTCTGTGACTGCAGCTCGCTACACGGTCCGCACGTTCGGCATTCGCCGTAACGAAAAGATCTCGTGCCACGTGACGATTCGCGGGGAACTCGCTCAGGAGATTTTGGATCGCGGTCTCAAGGTCAAGGAGTACGAGCTGCTGCGCAAGAACTTCTCCGAGACGGGCAACTTTGGCTTTGGTATCCAGGAACACATTGATCTGGGCATCAAGTACGACCCATCGACGGGTATCTACGGCATGGACTTCTTCGTCGTGCTCAAACGCCCCGGGGCTCGCGTCGCGCGGCGCAAGATGAAGCAGTCGCGCGTCGGCCACCCGCACCGCCTTACCAAAGACGACGCGGTGAACTGGTTTCAGACCAAGTTCGAGGGCATCGTGCTGGATGCACCTCGCCTGTAAGAAGCTAGCCAGCTAGGTGAGCCTGGGGACGTGTAGCTAGTAGCAGAGCCGCTGTGCAGTGGATGGCAGCTAACTGTGAATGGAGAGATCTGAAACAATGTGGGTATGTATTGCATGTCGACTGCACTTGACGGCCATCACTTTCGCGGCCAAGGGCTCCTTACTTACTGTGCCACTGCACGGGTTCGTCTTCTTTTGGATGTTTGCCGAGCCACTTGGACACCCCATCGGCATCTAGCAAGATGGAGTTGACGTTGGTCGATTCGTCCACTGGCTGAGCCATCAACGACAGATATTTCTTCGCCATGAACACTGCCATGTCCACTGACAAGTTCAAGTGCGACGTCAAGAGAAACTGGGTGATCCACGGCGGCAGCTTCGTGCGCTTGTCCGCTCGGTTGTATCTCGAGTCAGCGAAAATGACGAGACCGTAGTCGGTCTTGCTCCGAAGAACTCGACCGGCGCACTGGGCGGCTTGGCGCAGCGCATCGAATGTCAGAAAGTCACCTTCGCGGATCTGATGCGTGTACCGAAGGTATTCGAGCCGCGCCCGCAACGTGTTCGACAGCGTGTACTGAAAAGGGATACCGAAGAGCAGCACGGCACGTCCATAGTGACGGTCGAAATCAATTCCTTCTGCCACCTTCCCACGAGCAACCGAAAAGAAGATCGCCCCTCGGCCACAGTCGCACGCTTTTTTGTAGTTGTCCAGCGCCAGGGTCGTCTCCACAACATCTTTCGTCTCAATGAAAAGCAGCTTGCTCGAGAGAACGCGCTTAAGCACTCCCAGCGAGTCCCACTGGCCGATAATCTTCTCCATGTAGAGATACGACGGGAAAAAGCAGACCATACCATCGGGCGTGCAAGCTGCCATTTCCAGTAAAAGCGTTCCGTAGTTGCGGACCACGGACATGTCGTCGCGCAGGTCAAACTTGGTACTCACGGGCATCTGGTCACTACCGCGCGTGATCACGAGGGGACAAATACTTGCGCGATAGACGGACATGGGCAACGATTCTCGGATCACCGGGTTGAAGTTCAGCAGTCGCGGGTATAAATCGATTGGAGACAGTGTTCCGGAAGTGATGATGACACTGGAAAAGCGTTCAAACACCGGACGAATCGCCAGCGACGCATCCAAGCACGAGAGCTGTAGTACGGGATCGTGAGCGCCTGACCCGCTATCAAACGGCTCAATGACCAGCATGAAATTGTCACTGTGTGGTGGTCACCACTAGTGTCGCACAAAAAGTCTGCGACACGTGTGAGGTACTGGCAGTCCCCCACGCTCGTCACTTTGGGCGTGTGGGTCAATGGGTGCAGTTGGCTCGATAGATCTTCATCGGACGCGGGGGTCAATGAAAAGATGGTGTTGACTTGATCGACCACATTGTTGCAATCCCTTTCGCGAGAGCTCTGATTAGCTGATACATTGTGTTCCTACTCCACAAGTTATAATACACTGGATGAGTACTTATAGCGTACAATATTTACGCTGCTACTTGGCTTGACTCTGTCTTGCGAACGACAACTTGCTTGCTCACACATGGGCAGCGCTGCACAGATGTCGCCCACAAAGCTTATCAACCGGTTTGATATCGTAAGGCGTACGTAGCACGGGTCTTGACTGACGTAGTCAAAATCAACGACCACGAAAGTAGGACAAGCAGTCGTGATTGACGCTGTCGCACACTGTCGGGACGAGGACCAACCGCGAAGGAATCGCTACTATAGTCCACGCCAAGGTCGTGTAGCGAAGAAGAAGAAGAAGAAGAAGAAGGAGAAGAAGAAGAAGAAGAAGAAGAAAGATAACGAGTCACATCATTGTCTTGTCCATCGAACGACTTGGTTGCATTCAATCGATATCGCGATGTGGATGTACCACCGCTTCAGTCCTCTGTTGGAGACTGTATGCATCGTCAGAGCGGACGCTGCTCTGGTGCTGAGTCGTTAGCTTCAGTGTGCGACAGTAGTGAGCCGTATCCTGACTTCGCAACCCCATCGTTGGCGCCAGGTCCGACTCTAACGACCGATTTCTTGCTTCGTCAAGTAGACGCTCGTGCAAATGAGTCTCGCGTCAGCTTTGACCGCCATATGCTGATTAGAATAAGTTTTAAGTGTGAGAAGGTTATATTCTTGTTGGTACAAGAGTTTTAATTTCTAGGTTATCTTGATCACGAATACAGCGCCTATTGATAGTACATAGTGAAAATGTCCTACAATGTAATTAGCATCATGTAATGCAATATTTAAGGGGAAACGTTAACCACCCCCACGTTTTCGTCAACCACCCCCACGTTTTCGTCAACCACCCCCACCCCTATATATTACCGTAGTTTATATACTTTCCATGTTTATGCTTGCTACGGCGTGCGCCCCCATCTGAATCAACAAGACCATCAATATGAGTTCGATTCATCACTGTATCCGTGAGTAGACAGGTACTCGACAATAACCTTGTTGATGGCGGTCTTCAATGACTAAGCAGATGCTTCCATAAAAACAACGTTCGTGCCGCAAGCGACGGAGCTTGTAGCGCTCAGTGGGCCATCCTCGTTGATGCCGGTAATCACTGCTGTCATGTTGGTCGACTTGGACCATTCACTTGACTGCATTGTGCACAACGACGAGGAGGAGTGGGCGTCAATACTGCTATTGATCTTCATTTGACTAGAAACGAAGTCAATTGTAGTGCCCAGCGGATGCAGACTGCCTGTTCGGGGAAACTTTATCGAGGAAAGCTCAGCCTAGCTCTTGTCAGACGCCACGTCGAGCCACTACCATGACCAAATTACACGTTAGTCTAGTTGGTCAATTGAACAGGTATTACGACGGTTGATGTACCTCTTAATGGACCTCTGCGGCTGGCTTGATGTCAATTTCGAACACAGTATTGTTGGATGCCTTAGTCACAGTGCCCATGCAGGATACTCGTTACAAGCCCAACCTGTTCCAGAATCGCTCGTATAAAGGTCTCATTTGACTGAGCCATTCTCGGTGAAATGAAGTAGCTGAATAATAAATTACCACACGTTGCCGACTAAGCGACATACATATTTGTTCAGATTTAGTATTTTATCATTTGTGAATGAGATTGTAAAATACTTCTGAGACCGATTATATTCTCGGTCCTACCAATCAGAAGGCGTAAATCGAGTAAATTACGGTAATATATAGGGGTGGGGGTGGTTAACGAAAACCTGGGGGGTGGTTGCTGTTTCCCTATTATTATTATTTTTATTATTATTATTACTATTATTATTATTATTACTAATATTAAATTTATTATTATTATTATTAAGTCTAGGTATAAAATTAATGGCTGAACGATTTAGATGTGACAAATTAGAAACATATAAATTTACCACTCGGTGTCATAATATTATAAATGAAAATATCAGTAATAAATCTAAATATAACGACAAAAATAAAAAATACTTTACAATTTATGTACATCTTTTTTTAAGATCCACATGAAAAAGGTGGTATTTTGAGTCGAACCCGCGCCATTAACGCAAACCCGTGTAGCCTATTCATTGAGCCGAAAGACAAGAAGCTTTCGAGTGCCTAATGCACCACCTGAGCTCTTTTGAATCTTGGCGTTTGTCTTTATATCCTCCAGACAACCTTCGCTCGACTTTCCAGTCGTCACTTCTGCTCTCTTTATATATGAGGTTCACTCCGACACTTTACTGAGTTCACTTACTCATTTTCTGTGGCCACTCACTCCTTTTTTCACACACTCTTTTCCCTTCGGGTTCCCATTCGAGGGTCAAACCTATTCGACCCTCTCTTCCTTTGTCCAATGAAGTAGGAGGTAGAGAGGTTTATTATTGTTGGATGATAATATAATGATAACTCCCCCCCCCGACCCCCACCCATCCGTTCATTCAGTCATCACAACCACAGCAGCAGCAGCAGTAGCAGCAGCAGTAGCAGTAGCAGTAGCAGTAGCAGTAGCAGTAGCAGCAGCAGTAGCAGTAGCAGCACTCGGAATATCGCTGTTCCGCATCACTCGAACAGGCCTGAGCCATGACGTGCCCTACTGAACTCAAATGGGTCAACGCTCGGCCCGATGACCTGCACCACCACCTGCGCGACGGAGACGCTGCGTTGGCCTGCACCGTGGCCCACGTGACGTCTCAGTTCGCACGCTGTATTGTGATGCCCAACCTCGTGCCGCCCGTGACGACGACAGAGCAGGCGCTGGCCTACCGCGAGCGCATCATGGCCCACGTGCCCGAGGCAAAGCGCAATAGGCTCAACAAAGCACACGGGTTCGAGCCACTGATGACGCTCTACATGACGGACGGCACGACGGCCGACGAGATCCGTCGTGCTGCCGCGACCGCACAAATCGTCGCTGTCAAGCTGTATCCGGGTAAGTGGACGAAAAGCTCGAGCCAATCGCTAGTAAGTCTCCGACTCACCGACGGGATCGAATACGACTAACTATGTGCAGCTGGAGCGACGACCAACTCGGACTCGGGGGTCACCAAGATTGACAACATTCACTCGGCACTCGAAGCCATGAGTGAGCTCGGCATGCCGTTGCTTGTGCATGGCGAAGTCACCGACCCATCGGTCGACTTGTTTGACCGAGAGGCAACTTTTGTGGAGCAGGTGATCAAACCGCTAGTGGCCAAGTTCCCGCAGCTGAAAGTCGTGATGGAGCACATTACCACCAAGGAGGCGGCAGAATTCGTCACAAACTCTTCGGCCAACATCGCAGCTACCATTACGCCGCAACACTTACTGTACAATCGCAACGCCATTTTCCAAGGTGGACTACAACCTCACAAGTATTGCCTTCCCGTGCTCAAGCGAGAGACGCACCGTCAGGCTCTGCTGCAAGCTATTGCCAGCGGAAGCAAGAAATTCTTTCTCGGGACGGACAGTGCCCCGCACGTCTCTGTCAAGAAGGAATCTGGTTGCGGTTGCGCCGGTATCTACTCAGCCCACGCTGCACTTGAACTTTACGCTGAAGCATTCGACTCTGTCGGCAAGCTGGATTTGTTTCGAGCGTTCGCCTGCGAGAACGGCGCCGACTTCTACGGCCTGAAGCGCAATACGGTAGGCCAGACCATCTTGAAGCGGGAGGAGTGGAAGGTGCCCGATAGCTACCCGTTTGATAACGGAGTCGTCATACCCTTGAAGGCCGGTGAGACCATTCGCTGGAAATTGCAGCATCAATCGCTCACTTCGTCTTAGCTGTAAGGCGTCTGTACGTTTTGGACCCAGACTAAGTAGTGTTTGCCGGTTCACGGTGTGGTGAAAAACACTCTCAGTCAATGCATCCTCCTTCCCTCGTCTTCATCTCAAAGACGGACTTTAGAATTCGACAAGTCGGGTCGTGTGCTGCTGGTTGCGTTGAGCTGGATGCAGAAGAATGGCTCCCATTCGCAAATGCGTTTATGGTCTTCTTCCTGCCTGTCGTCATGACAGAACCTCGTACGATCAGTGCAGTCAGGAAACTCAAAAAGTCGGAGAAGTCGCGACACACTTGGCTCACGCGATAACACGTTTTGCCGACATTGTTGTCAGGCTGCAACGGATCTTCAATCACAAACAGTCCGTCCCGAAAAAGCGGTGGCGCCAACACTAAGGGAGGGTTCACAGTGCAATGTCCGTCTGTCGGAGAAGGGTACGTTGTCGAAGGAGGTAAAGTACGTGCTGGCGGCGACATTGCTTTCGTAATTGACGGCGCTTCAACAGTTAGCCAACTTGGCTCACCCCATGACACAACCGAGATCTGGTCAAAATCCTGTCTAAAGTCGTTTCCGTAAAACTGTAGAATATCCATGAGCAACTTTCCCAGAAGGTATGGCTTGGCCTCTAGCGCGTCATCTGCTTCCGAACCAGTGACAAAGGAAAGATACACTGCTCGCTTTGCCTTCTTCGTACAGCTTTCGGCTATCCTTCTAGCATTCGATGATTGTTGCCTTGCTGAGCATTGCTTGATAATTTCTTTCGCAATGACTTCCCCCTTCAGACATTGCGATTCATAGCGCAAGTTCCAGCGGGCATTCCGAGGCCGAGCGGCTCCTTTACGTTCATCGGCATCGACAAAACCTTGCGAGATATGTTGTTCGTCGATCAACAATATAAGAGCTCCTTGCTCTTGCAGTACGTATACAACCATAAGTAGCAAACCGTACGACGACAAGCCTCCGACGTACGGGTCATTCAGTCCACACTTCACCAAAAAGCACTTCAGTACAAGTGTCAGTTCCCGCAGTCCGTAAAACGCGCTTGCAAGACCTTGCACCAATGTGACACTTGCTACACCATTGTGGTGAGCGCCGCGGGGCTCGTCAAACGTAATATCGAACGGAATGCGTAACTTCACCTCATCTCCGTCTTCTCTCTCTTTGTTTTCTGCTGCCTCAACGTTTCCACTTGATACCAGCACCACCACTTTCAATAGCGGGATCGGTGCGCGGGTGATGGCACTTACATCCGAAAACGCACTAAGCTCACGAAAATGATCAGCCAACGCCTCCACACACTGTTGACCGGTACAATTAAACTCCTCCGTTGCCCCAAAGACAACAAGGTCCACATCACTTGCTTCGCCATGCAAATTTGTAGCAAATGACCCGTACTTTTCGACTTGCACACAATAGTTCCATAATCGTTCAATCTCTTCAGTCACCATTGTAATAGCTTTCTGTATCCATAGACGCTTTTCGAGCGCTTCCCGCTGGTGATGATGATAAAAGTCCAAAATCTCGTCATGCAGCACGACCTGCATCATTGCTGTCTGCTCTTCGTACAGCCTCTGTAGATTTCCAAACGACAGTCCGCATCCGTTCACTCGTCCTTCTTCTCGTTCTTCGTCCATACGACGTTCCCGTTCCTTCTCGGTTGCCCTGTTGACACTTTTTCTCCACTCCAGTCGTTCTTCCCACTCTTTTTCCCGTGAGATGCCGTTTACAGAACATATCGCAAGGTGTTGTACCAAATTCTTGCGTGAACAAATCTCCTTGCACCCTAACATCGCATTTGGACACACGACATCGTATGATGACAAGTCCGCCGTGCTATCTTCTACCACCTGATCCAGATTGTCCGGCACTTGTCGATATGCACATCTCCCTAAATGCAGCTCCAGATCTTTCAGCATGCAGCTATACGTACATCCACACCAGCTGTTTGGACACACCACCTCGTAGTCCTTCGAGAACCTCGAGATCGTTGACTGGAACCACTGCGTGTTCTTCATATTGTCCAAAAACAGCTCTCGCATCATGGCCTTCTGCTCCTTCTCAATCGTAGCAATCGCCCACTGTCTCCTTCGTTGCACCTCTTCTTCTTCTTCGCATTGCAGCTGTTTCAGCACGTTTAACCGTCTCGCTCGCTCTTTTTCAGCCGCGTCAATGACCCACTGCGTCCAGTATGCTTGTTCTGCTGTTCGCTGCGCTTGTTCCTGCTTCAATGCTGCTCGCTCCTCTGTACTAAGCCCCAGTTGTCGAAACGACCTCGAAGTGGATGGTCTACACACTTCACATGGTGTTTCAAAGCTGACGCGAGACCCATTTGCACAAGCGTCTACTTGACGGAGCAAGAAATCGGTCGTTAGAGTCGGATCTGGCGCCAACGATGGGGTTGCAAAGTCAGGATACGGCTCACTACTGTCGCACACTGAAGCTAACGACTCAGCACCAGAGCAGCGTCCGCTCTGACGATGCATCGAGTCTCCAGAAGAGAACTGAAGCGGTGGTACATCCACATCGCGACTTCGATCAAACACGACCGAGTCGCTCAATCGACACGACAATTGCTGGTCCTTCTCCGCCTTCTCCTCCTTCCGCTTCTTCTTCTTCTTCTTCTTCTTCTTTGGACGGCGTTTACGAGGTCCAGAGTGGCGGTTCCTTTGCGGCGCGTCTTCGTCTCGAAGGTGCGCCACAGCGTCGGCCATAGCTGCGCGTCTTATTGTGCCGTGGCCGTCTGTCGTCTGTCTATCTGTCTGTGTCCGTCTGTGTCTGTGTCTATCGTGATCGCGTGCGTCGAGGCCTTCCCGAAAACTACGTACACCACACCACAACTGACCGCACTTTGTCTCTAGTCGCGAGCGTCGAGGCATTCCCGAAAACTACGTACACCACACCACAACTGACCGCACTTTGTCTCTAGTCGCATGCGTCGAGGCCTTCCCAAAAACTAGAGAGAGAACAGATTGTCTATTTACTGGTTAGTGCAAGATCTCTGGTAGGTTGTTAACCACACTAGCAACGCTGGAGGGTCCAGGCATTGCCTACGGCTGGCAGCCTGGCTATGAAAGCCGGGCTGCCCTCTCGGTTCTGATAGAAATATGTCGTAACATGCAGAAAGTTGGGCGCCACGCACGGCCGTGTCAGCCCTGCAATGGAGACGTTTGATGAGCGCCCGCAATTGAAGCTGAATCCTCCCCCAAATCATGGCTTCACTGGCTTGCATCGGGATTTTCGCATTGTGAAAAACTCTGTCCACGCGGTGTTGCCAGAGCATTGTGATGATGACGGTCCCTGCGACCTCCCAGATCGTCCTCCAGGCCGTGGCGAATTGATCGATGTCGTCTGGATATCTGACTAACAGCATTGCCGTGACCTGCGGCGAAATGCGTGGTACTCTACGGTTTGCGCAGTGCTCGAGGCAATCCAGTAGATGGTTAGGCTTTAGAGGTGTGCTCTCCCAATGACTGATTAGCCGTGCCCAGATTGCCTGTGCACGGGGACATTCCCAAAAGAGATGCTCCTGGGTCTCCTTCTGTCCGACACATTCTCGATACGTGCAAGACCCGTCCGGAGGCCGGTCCTGATACCAAAAGTTTAGCTGACCGGTAGCGTGGCGGTACCGTGTCCATAGCTGATATTCCGTCACCGCGTGTCCGTGACCCCATAAATGAGCCGGCGAGACATCGAGAGCTGCGCGTTGCCAACGGTTATGCTGGCTCTTGGTGCCCAGTCTATCAATGACCTGCTTCAGCGGTGTCGCAAGACACCGCTTAGCCGACTTGAAAGCTTGCCGTTTCAGGAACGAGAAGACGCGGTGATTGGGAACCGTTAGCGGAGCGGACCATGGGAAGCGGTGGACCTGTGGGTTGGAAAAAAGACGACCCCATTTCGGATGAGCCTGCACTCCGCGAGCTGGGTGATTTCCTGCGTATTCCCTTGGACCCGCGGCGGTTCCCCGTCGAAAACCCAAGAAATGCCATTCTGGCATTGAATAAGCTCCCAACGCTGAGGGTGAATAGAATTGTCCGAGACAGCAGTGCCCCGAACCCTACCCGGCCCGACCGGCACCCATGTGATGGCTTGTGTGAAAGGGGGCTGATGCCTCAGCCGGAGTGGGGCCGGGCCCCCCACCGAATTTCCTACATCAAGTGACGGCGACGAGAGTAAGACGATGATCGCCCATTCTCGAAGTTTGGCATGGGAATGGCGGGGGGCGAGGAGGTCCGGGCAAATGCCGCCGAAGACATATTCCTGGGGTCCTGTCCGCTGGATATGGAGTTGTTCAAAGGAGATATCACCGATCCTGTCATACTTGGACCGGGACAACGCCGACGCCTGTGGGGTGAGAACCCAAGGGTTTCCACTCCACCGGAAAGTCAGCCAGAAGTCTTCGATCGCCTGGGGCCAAAACTCTACTGACTGAGGCCGACTGGGAAGGGGTTCAGAGAGATGCAGCACCCAGTCGTTTTCTTCCCACCAGCTCGTCGATGATGATCGAAGGGTCGGTAGATGGTCCTGTACCCGTGCGAGAATATCATCCGTTTGCGCGGGTGTCGGCGTCAATGTGCATCCGAGCTCATAAAGTACATCCAGATGCCGCTCGGAAGACGGCGATACAATGTGTCGCACGCTCGGTCGATGCGGACTGATGGCCGGAATGTGTGCACCATGCGTAACCCAGGACACCCACGCTGCGTGATAACCATCCTCTGGCCGAGTAAGTGCCAGTAGCGCGTGTTTTACCCGCTGGGTTTTGATGGCGACGGGGACCGAAACGAGGCCGATTCCGCCTGCCTTACGGGGAGCGTAAAGGAGGCCTGGAGCGACTTTGTGTCTCCCGGGTTCAATCCTGTTGGACGTCTTCCAGAGAGACTGTTTGTAGAGATGATCCAGCTGTTTGAGCGCCCAACCGGGGGCTCGAAGACCGCTGCCGTGAACAAAATCCCGGGTAGAACTATCGCATTGAGTATAAGAACTCGGTGCTCGAGGGTCGTCGAAACTCGCGTTGCAGTGAGGAGGCGACGCTGTGCATTTTTGATGCGGAGAGCCCAGTTAATGTTGCGTAACTTTCCTGTATCCACTTGATAGCCGAGATACCTCGTAGTTGTTGACGGAGCCACCACTGCGATTCCCTGATACGTAGGTTGACGGATAGCCGTGTTTAAAAATATGAGTTGGCTTTTTGTCGGTTGCACCTGCAACCCCGAAAGCCGCCCAAACTCCATAATGATGTCCATACCCGGTCGTAGTAGACTGGCTTCTTGTAGAAACAGGGTTGAGTCGTCGACAAACCCCGAAAATACATGGGGCTGTGTGTGTACTCCTGGAAGTGTGAGCCCGTGAAGTTTGGGCGACGTTTGTATTGCAACGGCCAGCACCTCGACTACCACCAGGAAAAGAAGAGGAGCGAGGGGACAGCCCTGCCGAATGCCAGACCGAACCGGCCGAATTGATGAAAGCTCACCGTTGACCGAAAAACGTGCCGTCGTGTTGGTATGAAGCCTCTGAATGAGCGCTAGAAAGTTCTCGTCAAACCCGAATAGTCGGAGCGCCTCTACCATGAAGTCGCGGTCGACCGTATCATAGGCCTTCCGAAAATCCAGTAGACAACGGCGCGGCTGGCGTCGGCGTCCAAAGTACACTCCTCACGTGCACTTTGGAGGTGAGCAAGCATCATTGAGACCGTCTTTTGCATTTGGCGTCCGTGAACAAAGCCTTGTTGAGAAGAACCGATGACATGTGGCAGACACTGCTGCATACGCGTCGCCAAGACCTTCGCAATTACCTTGTACCCCGTTTGCAACAGAGAGATCGGTCGATAGTCCATGGCGTCGTCGGAATCTCCTTTCTTACGTAGCGGGATGATGAGCGCCTCCATAAACGACTTGGGTGGTTGCGCACCTTGGATGATCTCGTTAGCTATCTCCACTAACGGCGGTACCAACAGCGACTGAAGATCCTTGTAAAAATCGTTCCCTAATCCGTCGGTGCCGGGGGCTTTATGCCTACTGAGAGCTCGGATTGCGAGTACCACCTCTGCCTCCGTTATATCTGCCATCAGGGCACGGTTTTCGGCGGTGGTGACTATGCGGTCAGAGGGGAGAGCGACAAAATGCCGCAGAGCCGTACACAGTTCTGCGACTGGGACTATACGGTGGCTCTGCCCCAGCACATGATCCCATTCAGAACTAAACTTGTCGGCGACGCTACAACCGACTAGGAACGGATCACCGTGGAGTCTCCTGATGGCTGTAACACGTTGGTCACGCTCCCAGTCCGACACCCGTTTAAACTTCGCGCGAAGTTTCTCCGTTGTACGTTGGAGAACCAAGCCAACCCGACAGATGTGAGCCTCCTCCTTCCCAAAAACTACGTACACCACACCACAACTGACCGCACTTTGTCTCTAGTCGCGAGCGTCGAGGCCTTCCCGAAAACTACGTACACCACACCACAACTGACCGCACTTTGTCTCTAATCGCGTGCGGGTCGCTCCCGCGCCTCGTGTGGTGGACACCACTGCTCAATCGCCACCCGCACGTGCCATGAAGATCGACATTGAAGGACTGGAAGTGGTGTTCCCGTACGAGCGCATGTACCCGGAACAGCTGCAGTACATGCGCGAGCTGAAGCGCGCGCTGGACGCGCATGGCCACTGCATGCTGGAGATGCCCACGGGCACCGGCAAGACCGTGTCCCTGCTCGCACTCGTGCTGGCTTACAAACACGCCCACGCGACCGCGGGCAAGTTGGTGTACTGCACTCGAACAGTCCCTGAAATGGCCAAGTGTGTCGAAGAGCTGAAGCGGCTTGTGGTGTACCGTAGACAACACTACGGCGCGCAAGCGCAGGTGACAGCTGTGTGCCTCAGCTCGCGACGCAACATGTGTGTGCATCCGAGAGTCATGGCGCATGCAGACGGAGAGGACGTTGACGGCCAATGCAGGCGAATGACGGCCTCCTGGGTGCGCGCGCGAGCTGCTCGAGCGACGACTGAAGCGCACGATGCGCCAATGTCGGATGTAGCAGACGAGACGTCGGTCGAAACGTGTTCGTTCTTTGAAACGTATGACGGCAGGAAGAGCGACGACAGCGTGTTGGCGCCTGGTGTGTACTCGGTCGAGGATCTAAAAGAGCTGGGCATGCAAAAAGGCTGGTGTCCGTATTTTCTCACGCGATACGCTGTCACGTTCGCCGACGTGGTGGTGTTTAATTATCAATACATGCTGGACCCCAAGGTTAGTCAGTTGGTTTCGCGGAGCTTTGAGAAGGAGAGCATTGTCGTGTTTGACGAAGCACATAACATCGACAATGTGTGCATTGAAGCACTGAGTGTCGACTTGGACCGACGAGCGCTCGACAGAGCGTCGAGGAACTTGACGACATTATCCAGTCAAGTGAATAAACTAAAACAAGCAGACAGGTCGAGGTTGGACGCAGAGTATCGGCGACTTGTTGAAGGCCTTCGGTCAAGCAATGCGGTAGTAGCGCCGACGTATACAGATCCGGCCACAAACAACGCAATTGACACGAGTAATGACATCATGCTCGCAAACCCAGTGCTACCGGATGATGTGCTGGACGAAGCCATTCCGGGAAACATTCGAAAAGCAGAGCACTTTGTGGCATTTATGCGTCGACTGATTGAGTACTTGCGTCAGCGCATTCGAGTGCGGCAGGTAGAATCCGAGACGCCGCAAGCTTTTCTTCATCACTTGCACCAGGCTATCAGTGTGGACATTAAACCGATGAAGTTTTGCTACACGCGCCTGAACTCGCTTCTTCGCACGCTCGAGGTGACGAACTTGGAGGAATTCAACTCCCTCACACACGTCGCAGACTTTGCGACACTGGTGGCTACATACGCCGACGGTTTCATGCTGGTCATTGAGCCGTTTGATAGCGGGTCAGGCGCTCACGATCCCGTACTACAGCTCTCGTGCTTGGATGCGTCGCTGGCGATTCGTCCGGTGTTTGAACGCTTTTCCAGTGTCATCATCACTTCCGGAACACTGTCTCCAATCGATTTGTACCCGCGACTGCTGAACTTCAACCCGGTGATCCGAGAATCGTTGCCCATGTCCGTCTATCGCGCAAGTATTTGTCCCCTCGTGATCACGCGCGGTAGTGACCAGATGCCCGTGAGTACCAAGTTTGACCTGCGCGACGACATGTCCGTGGTCCGCAACTACGGAACGCTTTTACTGGAAATGGCAGCTTGCACGCCCGATGGTATGGTCTGCTTTTTCCCGTCGTATCTCTACATGGAGAAGATTATCGGCCAGTGGGACTCGCTGGGAGTGCTTAAGCGCGTTCTCTCGAGCAAGCTGCTTTTCATTGAGACGAAAGATATTGTGGAGACGACCCTGGCGCTGGACAACTACAAAAAAGCGTGCGACTGTGGCCGAGGGGCGATCTTCTTTTCGGTTGCTCGTGGGAAGGTGGCAGAAGGAATTGATTTCGACCGTCACTATGGACGTGCCGTGCTGCTCTTCGGTATCCCTTTTCAGTACACGCTGTCGAACACGTTGCGGGCGCGGCTCGAATACCTTCGGTACACGCATCAGATCCGCGAAGGTGACTTTCTGACATTCGATGCGCTGCGCCAAGCCGCCCAGTGCGCCGGTCGAGTTCTTCGGAGCAAGACCGACTACGGTCTCGTCATTTTCGCTGACTCGAGATACAACCGAGCGGACAAGCGCACGAAGCTGCCGCCGTGGATCACCCAGTTTCTCTTGACGTCGCACTTGAACTTGTCAGTGGACATGGCAGTGTTCATGGCGAAGAAATATCTGTCGTTGATGGCTCAGCCAGTGGACGAATCGACCAACGTCAACTCCATCTTGCTAGATGCCGATGGGGTGTCCAAGTGGCTCGGCAAACATCCAAAAGAAGACGAGCCCGTGCAGTGGCACAGTAAGTAAGGAGCCCTTGGCCGCGAAAGTGATGGCCGTCAAGTGCAGTCGACATGCAATACATACCCATATTGTTTCAGATCTCTCCATTCACAGTTAGCTGCCATCCACTGCACAGCGGCTCTGCTACTAGCTACACGTCCCCAGGCTCACCTAGCTGGCTAGCTTCTTACAGGCGAGGTGCATCCAGCACGATGCCCTCGAACTTGGTCTGAAACCAGTTCACCGCGTCATCTTTGGTAAGGCGGTGCGGGTGGCCGACGCGCGACTGCTTCATCTTGCGCCGCGCGACGCGAGCCCCGGGGCGTTTGAGCACGACGAAGAAGTCCATGCCGTAGATACCCGTCGATGGGTCGTACTTGATGCCCAGATCAATGTGTTCCTGGATACCAAAGCCAAAGTTGCCCGTCTCGGAGAAGTTCTTGCGCAGCAGCTCGTACTCCTTGACCTTGAGACCGCGATCCAAAATCTCCTGAGCGAGTTCCCCGCGAATCGTCACGTGGCACGAGATCTTTTCGTTACGGCGAATGCCGAACGTGCGGACCGTGTAGCGAGCTGCAGTCACAGAACAGTGCATCGTTCACAACAAGTTAGCCCAAATCCGCTGGCACAACGACCTCATTCCCACACACTCGTGCGCGCGAACGAGGTCTGTACACTGAGTACAGCTCTAGAGGAGCCACGTTGACCATGTGTGTGTGCTCATGGCAGACAACAGTGTTGACGCGACAGAGCGCGCACAACGTCGGAGGAGCGAGCACGCATCTCTTGCCATCCGTTAAGATCGACGAACAGACAGCCACCAACCTCCACGATCATTGACGTCTGCGTGCCGTCCCACGAACTGCTTTGTGCAGCGCTCGCTCGTTGTACTCCTAACGCGCGCAATCGGGGATGAACCAGAGACAGAGCTCCGACACCCCGAAAGGCCGTGCATTTGGAACGCCGCGCCCTCGCTGGACCGCGGGCGCGACGCCCGGGTAAGTAGCCCGTTAAGGCAGTTCTTTGCTTTTGTCACGCGTGTCAAAAAGCTTACCCTTCGAGTACACGGGCTTCTGCCCGGTGAGCTGCTCGAGCACACGCGCGGCTCGGGTCAGTTTGTCGCCGGACTCGCCAACGCAGCAGTTGATCACGAGCTTGTCGACGTGGATCTCGCGCATAACATTGTTGCTCTTGTCGCCGGTCTGACGGGGCAGAGACAAACAGGAGGCAGTGGATGCACAGCAAATGAGTGCGACCGTTCGTTCGTTCACTCGTTCACTCGTTCGTTCGTTCGTTTGTTGTCGGCGGCGGCGGCGGCCGTTCGACCGTTGAGCGACGAAGAGGGAGAGAGCAGACAAACACACGTACCATTTTCGCTCGAGGGTTGGCAGCTTTTGGAGAACTATTGGGCCCACGGGATGTGGTGGCGGCAATGCAGCGTAATGGGTGGCCGCGGGCTCGCGCGGAGTGGGTGGTGATCGAAGCGTCGCAGCTGCGGGCGTGGTATGCGCGGAGGCTCACGGACGATAAATCAAATGCGTTTTGTAAAGGAACAAATGGTGAGCAAATTTGACCTTTTTCTGTCAGTAAAGTGTGACACTGTCAACTTTTCCTACAGCGTCTCGTGTTTTGGAACGAGGTGAGCCCATGGCGACGTAAACTGATTTGGGACAATCTCGCCTATCAGGTACAACTCGGCGAGTCCGGCTCAACGAGCGGGACTCAACAAGTGTCACTCAGCGTCCGACTTAACGAGTGGAAGTCAGCGATTGGTGACGAGTTTAAGCTTTGTCACGTTGTACATAACGTCGCTGACGCGTTCATCGATATTTGGCGCTCGAGCAGATCGGCTGACAACATCATAGATGCAGACTAATTTAATATTATTTAGCACAAAGTGAATGTGTATCTCGAGTCAACATCACTCTTCAAGAACAAACAACTTCCATTTCTTGCTTTTCAGACACTTTATTTTAATTAGACCTGTTACGTCCTACCTTTTATACACCTTTGTACAAACGTGTTCATGGTGCTTGGACTGCATGGCGCGCAAGGGTCCTTTTATATCTGCGGAATAAATATAGGAGTTCATCTCAAAACCAGTACCACAAATGTTCAAAAGTACCAAAACTAGTGCAATACTAAATTCAAGTATAAAAAAACACACTAAATAGTGTCAACCACATTATTCTTAACTGCAACATGGAATAAGAAACTGCTCGATTGCTAGGGATAGGCGAGGCAGCAGCAAGTAACTCCTACAATGGCAGGAAGTTAGGCAGGAAGTGAGGCAACAAGCAAAGTAAATATACATTTTGGCCCTTTTGCGTCCGGTGTTTACTTACTAAATAGCTACCAGCTACCATCGTGTCTCTATAAATCGTCGTGTTTTCAGCCTTGATTAAGGTTGGCATCATACTGTTAAGGGATTGATTAAAGCAGCTGGCGAGATGCCTTTGGAAACACGCGCGAGTATAAGCGGTGGGCCCATTACAAACGGGCCTGCGTACATCGTCAAGTGTTGCTCCTCTTGCGGTGCCATTATCTACGGCTCGTGGTGCTCTAGTGGCAGCAGTGGCTGCTGGAACGCAACTGGTCCTTGTGGTGCTACGGGTGCGCCAAATGAGACATTGAGCAGATCCCTTTTGACCTTCGCGAGATGTTGTTGCGAAGGCGGCGCTTGATCCATGGAGACTTTGTAGCGGAGCTACACAGCTCCTTAAGTCAGATGAAGACTTAACGCTCTCACGAGCAATTTTGGTTCACAGAACCCGACTCAGAGAGTCAATAGCTCAGAGAGCTAACGGTCCCCGTTCCAGAGGGACCAAACGATTCAAATGAATCACAGCACAGAGTGCTCGAGGACAAGCTACCTTTACAGGCGTTGCTTTTGTCCTCCCGATCAAAGACGCCTCGTAAGGCACGTGTCTCTTATTGATCAAAAGGGGAACTGAATTTTATTTCTTCTTTAAACCTAAAGAACACCATAGAACAATGTATTTAACCTAGTCACTAAGGTTCAAAGTAAAACCTCTCTAAAGATCTAGTAATCAATTGATGACAGACATCAGTCTTCAACAATTGATACACTCACTGTGTTCTAAAATTACTTTATAGGGTACCCCCTCTCTTGTGTGCACCACACCTATCGTCGACTACCAGTCGACGTGTAACCCCGTTACACCCTCCCCCACCAGACTGACGTTACCACAAAACGTCAATCGGTTTCTTTCCTCGAAGAGGTCGGTGTGTGTGCGCTTAATCTCACGGTGGCAAGACACGAAACACCATGGCATCGCCACCCAACGAGTCTCGGACACTTTCCTCCTACCTCGGTCTCAATGAGGATGTGGACTATGGTAGTGATACCAGTGTCCCTGGATATGAAGGGATATCGTCCTACTCCGCTTTATCTGAGGCTCGACCTCTAACAGCACCGAATCTGTTCGTTATACGTGGTATTACCACAGCGCCAGGGGCGCAGCATCATACAACAGATGCAGACGAGAACATCATCACAAACCCGCTCGACGAGCAACAGGAGTTAACCCTCCAGCGTGAGGAGCGTGCTCTACGTCGCACTCATACCCAGACGGTTATTCAAAACCGGAGTGGTTACGTGTTTACAACACCTGACGTGGAGCAACGACTCCGTCAAACGGAAGGCCGTAGCCTTTCAACATGGCCAATGGGCCCCGAGGCTACGTCGCCAGAAGATATAGCCGTTCGTCAGGCTCTAAATGAGAGATATCTCGAACCATTCTTTACCACGCAAGGTCAGTACCGCGCGCATCTTGAGAGCTTGTCTCGTGGTGTCTCGGTTCGACCGATTAAGGGCGTGCCCATCTTGTTGTTCGCTGGCGAACTGCCCGAGGAGGAGGACAATCAGTTCATCCGTTGGGTGTATCGCAAGCGACACCTTAGCAGTGTGCCAGCGCTGCGGTCCAGCGCCGATGTGGCCGACGTTCGGTTGGAACGAAAGCTTCGGTTCGAGTATGCCAAACTCAAGGCCAGAGGCCAGTTGCGTACATGTACGCGTTATTCTCCTGCTACGATGGTAGCCACGGATCACGACCCTAAGGTGCGGAGCAACATGCTACCTCCCACCACTATTGGTGAGAAGCGTTCTCGGTCGCAAGGCGACCCTGGTCACGATGTTCAAAAACATCCACGGCGTAAGGGCAGTCCTGCCGAAGGGGTATCTCATACTCCCACGAGTTCTCCGACTCCGGGTACCCTCACCATTTCACCAGATACTGGTAT
This sequence comes from Hyaloperonospora brassicae, assembly GCA_947650285.1. Taxonomy (NCBI): domain Eukaryota; phylum Oomycota; class Peronosporomycetes; order Peronosporales; family Peronosporaceae; genus Hyaloperonospora; species Hyaloperonospora brassicae. Next base: position 167,627 of record CANTFL010001191.1, on the reverse strand, counting down.
TGGCCACGACGACGACGTCGCTGAAGGATTTTCTCCACATGGAACTGGTGGTTCCCTTGCTCATCGAGCAGCGTCGGTGGCGGTCGAAGTACCGAAGGAGGAGCATGAGAAGGTGCTCCGTGAGCTGAGTGGTCTCCGAGAGACATTGGGTAATACCCAGAATAAACTCGGCGCGATGCAAGCCCGTGTTCAGGCGTTGGAGTTGGGCTTAGCCCGTCTGGATGGTCAGCTTGACCTTCTGGTTTGGATGCAACAGTCGACGTCAAGGCCTTATTTCCAGGCGCAAGCGCCTCCGAGTTCACATGGGACGGGTCCCGATACGGCTTAATCAAGCCAACGTAGAACACTGGGTGCGTGCGCATAATTCACGGAAGGTTGAGCGTGTACGCCAATCCCTTCTTAGCGATGACCGTGAACGGCCCAATGAAGCGCGGACGCAACTTTGTCTTGAAGACAGCAGATACTACATTTGTAGGTAGGTTTTTAGCATTGAGTAGAACTTGGTCTCCGACCCTATCATGTTCAATACAGCCTCTGCCTATAGCATCAGCTTGTTCCTTTTGTTTATCGTGGCTATCAGCCAGTGCGTCATGCACATGTCGTAAGACATTCAATCGCGTTGTGAGAAACTCGCTTACCTCTTTGTGAACAGTAGCAGGGCTGATATCAGCAAGCCTATCGGCCATCTCTACCCCACCAAGCCCTGAACCGCGTAGTGGTAGCGTTAACGGAACTCGAGGGTGTGTGAGACCGTTCACGTAGAACGGGGTAAAGCCGATAGAGGCGTGAACAGCGTTATTCAACACAAACTCAACAACAGGAAGCATCGAACTCCATCGTTTTGGTGTTTTAGCGCAAACGCTTCGTAATATATCACCTATAACGCGATTTACTCGCTCGTTTTGACCATCGTTCTGCGGATGATCCGCCGTGGACATGTCCAAACGTGTGCCGAGCACCTTGAAAATAGACTTCCAATACTTACCAGTGAAGCGAGGGTCTTGGTCAGAGACAATTGCCACAGGCAAACCGTGTTGTTGAAACACTCGATCGATAAACAGCATTGATATACCTTTACTATCAATGGTATCCGGCACCGCCTTAAGTAGCCATCTTGCTCCAACAGTCATTAAAGACCACAATACCGTATTGCCTTGCACATCTTTCGGCAGACCGAACATGAAATCCATGCTGATGGATTCCCAGCACCCAGAGGGTATAGGGAGACTAGCGAGCGGCGCAGCCGCATGAGCTGAGGGTTTCACCCGTTGACACGTTACGCACGTACGCACGTATGTGCTTACCCATTTGTAAAGTTTGGGCCACCAATAATATTGGCTCACGGAGCTATATGTCTTTTCTCGAGCGAGATTACTGCTCACCGCAGTATCATGCGCCTCATAGAGGATGCGATACTTCAACTCCTCATCATGAGGAACAACGATACGGGGAGTATTCTCCATATCTGTGCTATAGCACAACAGGCCTTTGTCGATGGAATATCGATGTAGCCTCTCACGCAAACGTGCCGACAATTTAATGTCTGAGTCGTTAAACTCCTTGCTTTTCAGGGTACGTAGCAAAGCTACGCAATGTTCATCTTTGGCATATGCCGAACGAATGAGGTCTGAGACCGATGATGACAGAGTCGTAACATGAGCAAGCTCATAGTCAGGCCTATGTGACAACGCATCAGCCAAAGCATTTTGCTTGCCCGGCTTATACTTCGCCTCGAAGTTGTATTCAGCAAAGAATGAGAGCCAACGGGCCATTCGCTGAGAGAGATGTGGCGACTGGGTCGCAGTGCGTAATGACGCATGATCTGTGTAGATCACGAAAGGCCTAGAGCCAAGCAGATGAACTCTGAATATGACTAAAGCATACTTCATCGCAAGTATATCTTTGTCATGAACTGGATAGTTCTTCTCAGCTGCTTTTAGCTGTCGGGACTCAAACGCAATGACGCGTTCCCGTCCATCATTATCTGTTTGTAACAGAGCACTGCCAATGGCAAAGTCAGATGCGTCACAGACGACACTGAAAGGCCGATCAGGATCGGGCAAAGCCAAGATTGGCGCATGAAGAAGACTCTCTTTTACATGCGTAAAGGCTTCCTGCTCGGTGTTCGTCCAACACCATTCCACATCCTTTTTAAGGAGATTGGATAATGGCCGAGCCATGTCTGCATAGTTTTCACTATACTTGTGTAAGTAATTGGCGAGACCAAGCCACTTACGTAAGTCCTTTTGGTTCTTAGGAACCGGTCAATCGACTATGGCTTTTACCTTAGCGGGGTCCGCTCCAAGACATCGCTTCCCAATGAAGCACCCTGCAAAGGGAATCTCTTGTGCACCAAAGATGCACTTAGAGGCGTTGGCATATAACCTGTTTGTGCGCATGCACTCGAGCACTGCTCGTAAATGGTCGATGTGATTGTCCACATCAGACCGGCCGTTCATAGCACGACTATGGACAAAGATGTCATCAAAGTAAGTTTGTGCATAACCTCGGCGAGGACAAAACAGTTGTGTCACAAGATGATTGAACGTAGCTGGAGCATTGGACAAGACCTGTGGCATAACTAGCCACTCCCAGAGCATACCGCTCGGGGTACTAACCGCTGTCAGCGGAATATCCTTCTCACGCATGAGCAATTAATTATAAGCATCGACTAAGTCGAGTGCACTGTACATTGTACATCCCACCATATTGTTCTGAAGAACATCCTTCCTAGGGATTAGTGTCTGAGCCGGGATCGTGGCAGCATTAAGCTTATTGTAAGCATGAACAATGTGCCACTTCCCATTGGGCTTTCGGACACAAAATGTGGGCGTGGAATGAGGAGATTTGCTCTCACGAACCATCCCCGCTGCGTACTTTGCACGAAAGAAGTCGTCTATGACGTCACACTGCTCCTTTGGTAAAGGCCACTGCCATGTTACGTAGTATTTAGTTCCAGGTACGAGGTCAATTTCATGACGCACACCTCTATCCGGAGGTAAGACAGACGGTGGGTCGTGACACATCACGTCTTGAAACTCCTTTACCAAAGGATAATACGGATCAAGAGGATCCTTAAGGATCGAAGATCCACTACGCGCATTGAGTGTTGCCTTTGTGTCCTCAAGGACTGACTCGTCCAATAAAGAGGATGAGTTCAACTCAACATCGGGTCGAATGACCACTAAGTCGGATAATTCTCCTGCCTTAAGGCTTGGCTGAATTCGCCATCAGACATTTCCTCTAGTTCAAAGAGAGTATCCAAAGATGGAAGAGTCTCAAGAGTAATGTTGCCAGCAACATGGCCGGTCATTCCATTGACAAGTGTATATAGTGTATTATTACTATTATCACTTCGTGACTTCTTAGACGTCTGGCGCTTGACAGTTGCCACCCGACGCCGAGATTGTTTCCTCAAAGAAACTTTACGCCTCCTAGAGGCCGGGACAGTAGGGTCCCTGTAGTTGCTATCTGATATAGCACGCTCTATACGAGAGCTCATGTCTTGATCGACATCTGGTGATGTGTTACGTAACTCGAACACTTCACCCAGTGGATTTACACTTACCACTTCACGACCAGCATCCGGGTCTAGCCCTGTATGCTCTGGCATATTGCCAACAATGTCACTACCGACATTCAGTGTGGTGCCAACTCGGCCACCCTCACTCGGTGGAATTTCACGTGCCACCCCACTCACATCAGAGGAATTACATTATTGATGTCTCGGCCCTTGGCCAATCATGCTAATAGCATGCAGTAACTCATTATTACAACGAGTATCACTCAACGGAGTACAACTCTCTTCAAATACGTTAGAAGAGCTCCGCTCAACATTCATGTCATAGACATTCGAGTTAATCAACTCCGACATTCCAATGTCCAGCACATTGACATCTTCCGTCAATGGCTCGCGCCAATAGAGCTTTTGTTGCCTAGCGAAGGTGGGTTCATGACTCTCCAAAACTCCACTAGGAACATTGCGCGTTGCGCCTAAGGTCTTAGACCTCCAATCGATCCATGGTTCATGGCGTTCAAGCCAGGCCACGCCTAGGATGAGATCGTATCTCGAATCCAAGTCAAGGACAAGACAGCGTTCTGTGCTATCAAAGTCCAAAAACTTCACGCCCAAGTTCAACGGAACTTTAGGCACAGTAACGCGACTACATGCCGCTAACTTAACAGTGATGGAATCACCTTTGTGCGCTTTGTGCGCCTCAGCGTATTGCTGACTCCCCTCAAAGGAACGACGTCCAGCATAATTGCATGACGTCCCAGAATCGATTGATATCGACCAATGGTTCTCAAAGCCTTTAACTATCGCCTCGGCGACTAATAAGCCAGGCTTATATTTACGCTCTGTGCTTCCTGGCACAGAGCTCTGTGGTGCTAAGCCCTGTTTTGCTCTACCTCGTAGAGAAGTGACAGAACTCAGTTCTACACCAGTAGGGCACCCCGCGCCTACTGGGTGTCGACGCTTCCCCGTGCCATACCAGGTTTCTGGTTGCGGCCCATAGGGTTACGTTATTGCTTACGCAAAGGACAAGTAGGGCGTAGATGTTTGGTGCTTCCACACGTATAACAACGTCTCACTTCCTTTCGTTGCTCTGCAACATGAAGCTCCGCTTCACCTTCATCTTCAGCATAGCTGAGATCCATCGGTTCTGGCTTGCCGTAAGCCGAGGTGCTTGCAGAGGTTGCTCTCGCATAGCTTGGTCTGTACTCATATAACCAAGTCTCGTATACTTAAAGTTATGCTCAGCATTTTGAGCGATGCTCACAGCCTCTTCGAAAGTCGAGGGATGGACTCGAAACACCTCGGTCCTGGCAGCGCCAGTGCGGAGACCTTCCATAAAGACAGTCACATAGAATGTCTCAGGGAGAGGGTCAGACTGCATAGCAGCCATCAGAGTTCTCAACTCTTTGACATAGTCCGTTAACTCATTCTTACCCTGACGAATGGACAAGAAACGTGAACGCACGCGATAGGCCTGGATAGGCGGCGAGAAAACTCGCAATAGTTCTAACTTGATCGAATCCCATGTGGGAAACGCCAAGTCGACCGACGTGCCGCACGTCAGAGCCTACTCTCTCGCTCTTCCATCGAGCTTGGAGATGGTTAGCGAGACCCGCTGGTTATCCAGTGAGATAAGACCAGAGCTCATAGCCATCTCAATCTCACGGTTTCAAAGGGTGAGGTTTTCTCCTTCTTCCCGAAGTGATATTTAACATTCACCAGAAGAGGACGAGGCTTAGCCTCTTCATTTGGCATTGCCACGTAGCGTGTTGGCAACGCCGACCCCACTTGGTTTTGAATCTGCCCTAGGAGGGCTGTTTCATACTGTATGAAGGCCTCGACTCGTGCATTGAGCACATCGGGACCTTGTGCAGCTAGAAACTCCACATATTCTGGGCCTACGGCCGCGGTTAGCTTATCTATCGCAACCTTTTGGGCCTCATTGAGGGGTGTGGAGAGCTTCATTCTCACAGAGGGTCAGTCGTAACGACTCAGGCGTAGATTGACTACAAGTGCTACCAAGTGTAGCGGAGCTACACAGCTCCATAAGTCAGATGAAGACTTAACGCTCTCACGAGCAACTTTGGTTCACAGAACCCGACTCCGAGAGTCAATAGCCTAGAGAGCTAACGGTCCCTGTTCCAGAGGGACCAAACGATTCAAATGAATCACAGCACAGAGTGCTCGAGGACAAGCTACCTTTACAGGCGTTGCTTTTGTCCTCCCGATCAAAGACGCCTCGTAAGGCACGTGTCTCTTATTGATCAAAAGGGGAACTGAATTTTATTTCTTCTTTAAACCTAAAGAACACCATAGAACAATGTATTTAACCTAGTCACTAAGGTTCAAAGTAAAACCTCTCTAAAGATCTAGTAATCAATTGATGACAGACATCAGTCTTCAACAATTGATACACTCACTGTGTTCTAAAATTACTTTATAGGGTACCCCCCCCTCTCTTGTGTGCACCACACCTATCGTCGACTACCAGTCGACGTGTAACCCCGTTGCAGACTTGGGATGGATGAATCTGCTGCTGATGGAGGTGGTCGCTCCAGATCGATGTAAGACGCGTGGAGGTACAACTTGTTTGACGGGTAGCAGTAATTGTGGAGCGTGCGTTCGCTCCGACGCGTCGATCCCCAGGCATTGGGGCCGGTGCTCCGGGAATGACGCCAAATATAGCCGAAGCAAACATGTGCCGAGCGTCGATGGTGCCATTCGCATCATCATCTTTATGCAATTGTACTGCTCGTAGTTGCTCGGGATAGCGTACTCTTGCTGCGGTTTGATGTTGGGAAGACTGGGGAGGGTGCCGTCCCCGGCCGCCAAAGCGGCAATAGGTAGATGCGTATCATGCTTACCTTGTGCCCGTAGATGCCTTAATCACCTTTGTAATACGGATTAGGGAGGCCAGTGCCTACAGGTATGTCAGCTCGAGTTGGACCAGATGCGAGGTTGTCGTGTGTGGGTGAACCCATAGGGCCCCACATGTTCTTAACATCTCCGCGCTTTCCAGCATCGAAGCCCGTAATAGGGTCTGGGCCATTACCGCCGATCCTAGGCGTGCTGCCCTGACCACCGATGTTACCCCAACCGTTCATCCTAACGATCCCTGCTGGTCCACCAGGTGTAACCGGGCAGCCCGTTACATGTAAATTGTCATTTGAGAGATAATGACAATAAAGAATATTATATTAATAATTCTTTTAACAATATCACCGATAATGGTGATATTGGTGAAGCGACCAAAGGGTCTGCTCTTTGGTTGATATCTTGACGATATCAACCCACCAATCGCCGCAAGACGCGCGCAATGAGTGGTGACGAGACGTCACCATACACTCAGTTATATTAGCATAATCAAGTTAAGTCAAAAAGAGAGACAGTGGTTATAGACTTAATTATATTAATATAACAGTTTTACTTTTATTTAAGACAGTGTTGCCTCTGTCTTACCTACCGCTTCCTCGGTTGCCCCGTGTACGCTTATCGGTGCACGATACCCTTGCGTTAAGCTCACGCAAGGGTGTGCCCCGTTACACCTGGTAGCACTTTGTAGTCCTTCCAGCGACCACAGCATTCAACATGAACATGTTGGATGATGAATAGACCTTTCACGCCACGCGTGAAGGGTTTAACCATTTGAGTGACATCGAATGGAGTGCTGTAGAACGAATGAGCTCTACCGTAGGCGAGTTCGCCATTAGCGCCATGTTGGAGTCTCTATACAGAGACCAACAACATGCCGCTATAGCCAGGTTCATTCAAAATGAACTTGTCGCCGAACGGGAGAAAGTAGCCTTGCTTCACCAGCAAGGCTCTCAATAGAGCCAGCAGTTGAGAGAACTCGGTGCTCAACAGACAGAGCTGTTGATACAGCAGCAATTCCATGCTGCTGTGGGCGGGACGGCACATGCGCGTCGTCCCGAGGTCATGAAAGTTGACATTTCCAAGTACAGTGGAGTCCCGGAAGACTCCCTGTTACTGTGGTTTGTCGACCTTGACAGAGCCTTAAGGGCTCGTCGCGTCGAAGATGAGCAAATGAAACTCACATTTGCTCAGACCCACTTGGCAGGACGTGCCAAAACTTGGTCCCTGAGACTCGAGAGTAGCGACCCAAATTTCTTCAGATCGCTAGATGACTTCGAGTCCCGGCTCAGACAAACGTTTGAGCCGCTACGGGCTGAGTTCAGGGCTCGTTCTGAGCTCCTGAAACTCAAGCAGGGTAATCGTGATTTGCACGCTTACGCTCAACATATACGACTCGTTGCGAGTAGTATAACTGCTAACCCAGTTCATGAACACACGTTGATTACGGTCTTCATGCAAGGGATCGCAGAAGGGCCCGTCAGGAGCCACCTGTTCCGCCTTGAGCTGAATACGCTTGAAGAAGCGATACCAGCCGCGGAGCAGGAAGAATTTAGCATGAGACAGGCTCATGCTAGCTCAAACTCTTACCGTCCACCGAGACGACAAGAGATCGGAGGTCCAGAACCAATGGAACTCTGCTATGTTGAGAGCGAGAGACCTCGCTCTTCAAACAACAAGCTATTTCAGAGGTGCAATCGCTGTCAGAAGTTAGGGCACTACGCATACGAGTGTAGTGCTCCACGCCCAGTACCAAACAGTACTGAGCGAAATGGACGACCATTTGCCATAAAGGGCAATGGGCGTGGGTTCAGCGCTGTTGCGAAGCCGCAACAGCGAGACGGATCATCAAAAAATGGTCGGGGTCAGTAGGGGCGGAGCACCCTACTGATCCAGCAACCTCAAGAGAATTTGCAAATCCCTTGGCGAAAGTTGCTCCAGATACACAATCATTGTGTGTCTCTGCACCTGGTGATGACGTTTCGCTCATCATTTTGAAGTTGGAAGCGACATATGATTTGTCGCTTCGTGCCCTAGTAGGCTGTGGGGCGTCGAACAACTTTGTTCGTCGCCAGTCACTAGAGGGTCGTAGGCTCAATGTCGTTGAGCGCGACATTCCCCTCACGAGGATGACGGTGCGCCTTGCAACAGGCGCATCGATTACCGTTCAAAAAGGTGTAGTAGGAATCCACTACACGTTAGAGGGCGAACAGTACGATGATGACTTCATCGTACTGGATCTGGATGACAGATTTGATGTCATCCTGGGATTACCTTGGCTCAGAAAGTACGAGCCAAGGGTGGGCTGGCAGCATCGATCCGTGAAGATGCCTGCCGCTTGTTCATCAGATGGCCATCTGATGAACATCTTGGAGCGTCCACAAGCGTGTGGATGTTCTGCGAGTGAGTGCGATGGCCTCACTTGCGGTACGGTCGTTAGCACGACTGCACAAGATCACAGTGTAGTTGATCACTACACTGTGGAGCAAGCTCCCGGCGGCTGTACAGAGGTACAGGCGGCGCCGAAGGTCCACCACTCGAATAAGTCGAGTGGACCGGGACATGGATGCATGCCTAGCGGGCAGCATCTTAGAAGAAAGAAACCTGTTGCCCCCAAAGGGCAACATGGACATCCTAGGTCGACTGGAGAGACGACCGTAGAGGATCGGTGCCTGACTGTGGTTGCACAGCCTCAGTCAGAAGACGTCGAGGGAATAAGTCCCCACGTACTTGAGGAAGGAATTCCTCAAGAGTCACTTGCTGAAGGATCAGGCCCTCAGCAACCTGTGGAAGCAAGTTTCCCAGGAAGAACCCGAGACGTTGAACGTCTTGGTCAATGACGGATCAAGCGTAGGCGCTTACACGCTTGATCTGATTGTGCCTCCGAAGTTAACTTTGGAGATAACTCGGTTGCCAACGCTAGAACCGAAACGGTTCTTGCGTGATCTTCGTATTGGCAAAGTCAAGCAGATCTGCATACTCGTCACAGAGGATAAGAATGTGGCCGATATTCGGTCGGCAACAGTATTAGCTGAGAACGAACGCGTCTCAGCAGCTCATCGATGGACGAAAGTGTCCTCGATGAGAAGACTCGGATTGAGCGATACACGTTTCAATCATGGGAGTCACTTCAGGCAAATCCTTTGTATAAGGATTTGATCGAATTCAAGGACGTATTCCCTGAATACGTACCTTGCGAGTTGCCTAAGGACAAAGGCACTCGACACGAGGTCGAGCTCAAACCGGGCTCGAACTACTGTGTCATGAAGCAGTGGCCACTGCCTCGTGAACAAGTACTAGCGATCGACAAGCTCTTTGCCGATCGCTTAGCAGCGGGACATGTGAGGGAATCAACATCCCCTAACAGCTCTCCGACCTTCTGTGTGCGAAAGCACACAGGAATATGGTGGATAGTGCACGCATTCAACAAGTTGAATGCTGCAACGGTACCGTCTCAGACGCCGATACCGAGGAAGGACGTAATCATAGATGGTATGTCAAAGAGTACCATCTTTTCGTCCATGGATCTGATGGATGGGTTCTATCAGATCCTCATGCGTGAACGGGACATCCCGTTCACGGCAGTGAGTACCCCCAGCGGGGGTGCTGTGGGAGTGGCTAGTTATGCCACAGGGGCTGAGTAATGCCCCTGCAACATTCAACAGATGTGTCACAAATCTGTTGAGACCGGTGCGGGACTTCGCACCGAGTTACTTCGACGATGTGTTCGTCCATAGCCGGGCTATGGACGGAAAGACGGACGTTGAAGTTCACAGAGATCACGTTCGTCAGGTTCTTCAACTTATGCGCAAGCATAAGTTGTACGCCGACCTCAAGAAGTGTATATTCGCGGCTAGCGAAATACCACTTCTTGGGTGCATCGTGGGTCAACACGGCGTACGCCCTGATCCCGAAAAGATCAAGGCGATCACCGACTGGCCAGTGCCAGTCAATGTCAAGGGACTAAGGAAGTTCCTTGGGCTAGCGGCGTACTTGGACAAGTACTCGCGCAACTACGCCGAGATGACTGTTCATCTTTCATGCTTACTCAAGAAAAATGTCAAGCGGTCATGGAACGCTGAGTGCCAGCGTTCATTTGAGGGTATCAAAAGCAAAGCTTGATGCAATCGCCGACCTTGGCGATTGCAGATCAGGAACGACCATTTCATGTGGTCTGTGACGCCAGCGATTTTGCAATCGGCTGTGCGTTAATGCAGTACGATAAAGCCGGCGCGGAGCGCGTCATCTATTATCAGTCGCGTCAGCTGCAAGCAGCTGAGCGTAATTACCCAGTGCATGACAAGTAACTCCTTGCCATGAAGCACGCACTGGCTAATTTCGCGTCTATCTCTTGGAAGATAGACTGTTTGCTGTCTATACGGACCATGCGTCATTACGCACGTCCGTAGTCAGCCCACACCTCTCGCAAAGGATGGCGAGGTGGCTGTCTTTCTTCGCGGAGTACAACTTCTCCGTGGAGTATAAACCGGGACGACTCAATGTCGTCGCGGATGCTCTTTCGCGCCGGCCCGATTTCGAGCCGGACGCACAATCCAACAGTGAGGATAAGCCGACTGTTGCGACACTGAGAGCCAGTGTTCCGTCATCAAGCTTACTTGACGAATTCAAAGGCATCCGCAGAAGATAAAGATCTTCTGCGATTAATGGATCATCTGTTGAATCCGTCCAGTAAATCCATGAGGGATTAACCAGCTTTGTACCGATCCTCGTCGGATCGGTTTAGTACACGCAACGGATTGCTATACTATACAGCTGTTGCCGACGACACACCTCGTGTCGTCGTACCCGCTCATCATGATTTGCGTTTACGCATCATGTATGAGTGTCACGATGCCCCAATAGGCGGCCATCGTGGTAGAGAAAAGACTTACCTCACGGTAAGTCGTGACTTTTACTGGCCCCGCCAGTATCAGTTTGTTCGCAAGTACATCCGTGCTTGCGAAGTATGTCAACGGGTGAAGCCTAGTCCCTCATCCCGTGCGCCATTGCAGCCTCTGCCTGTTCCGACAGAGTGCTGGCAGTCCGTTTCAATGGACTTCGTCTTCGGTTTTCCAAAGACGCTCACAAGAATAATGGTATTCTTGTGTTTGTTGACCGATTCAGCAAGATGGTGCATCTTGCTGCTGTCCCTGAGTCGATCAAGGCTTAAGGTTGTGCTCGTGTCTTTCTAGAAACGGTCTTTAGACTCCACGGATTACCCCGTGAACTCGTATCCACCCGTGACCCACGGTTCACGGCGGCATTTTGGCAAACCGTGTTCCGTTCTCTCGGAACACGATTGAAGATGTCTACTTCTGACCATCCCGAAACAGATGGTCAGACGGAACGTGCGAACCGTGTTCTCGAAGAGATCCTTCGAGGATATGTCCACTCGTTTTCGAGTTGGAGCGAATTCCTACCCATGGTGGAATTCGCCATCAATAATTCGGTGCTACTTCCACACAGCACACACCGTTTTACGTGAATGGCCTACGCCATCCACGTGTGCCCGCTCTTCTAGAGTGTGACTCTTGGATAAGGGGGGAGGGACTCGCTCGAGCAAATACCGTTTTGGCTCTTGCTCATTGCGTGTCGACGCTAACGTCGTCACGTATGATGCCGATGTCGATCAAGTCGACATCGATGAAGAAGATCACCTCAATAATAGCGATGACGCTATTATTGACTCGGATGATGATGACGATGCTGGGATATTCAGCATCGTCAACGATTGTCTCAGCGAGGAAGAAGACAACCTCGCTGAAGAAGAGAGCAATCTCTTAGCAGTGCGCACGAAGCGCACTGCTAGACAAAACAAAGAGTCAGCAGAGAACTTCCTGCTGACTCGAGAAGCGGTAGTCCGTTTCGTTCAGGACGCCATCGCAAATACGGTGGACCGTCAGAAACGGAACGCAGACAAGAATGGAAGAGCAAATGTTCTTTCATTTAAGGTTAACAACCTAGTACTACTGTCTACAGTAAACTTACCTGGACATGTAGTCACTAGTGTCGGCAGTAGTTTACTACTGCCGAAGTACATTGGGCCATTTCGAGTGTTGCATCGCAAGGGCAATGCATTCACGCTCGAATTGCTACGTAAGATGCGCACGCATCCTACGTTTTACGTGGGGAGGCTCAGGCCGTACTGCCAGTACGATCCTTCTTCTTCCGATGAAGATAGCCCCCACGTTCAAGAACATCCATCAAGTTCTTGCGTTCGCGCTCCAGACGATCCGTCTGGTCGCGCAGATATGATACCTCGGAACTCAACCGAGATATCTCCCCGCGAGCTGTCGCCAGCTTGCCGAATAGGGAGCGGACATCCCGCTCGACCTGAAGCTGCGCTGTGGCATAATCGGCGCAATCCCTCTCCCGATCAGCCTCGTGATCCTTGCGGTTCTTCCGCACGGAATCAGTCAAAGCGTAGCGCCGGTCGCTCTCGTGCTTCAAGTCATCGCGCAATTCGTCGATTGCGCGATCCATCTCGTAAGGGTCGAGATGGTGAGCCGAATCATCTGGAGGAGGTCTTTCCTCCTCCACCACATCCTTTGGTGGATGCTCACGGTGATCAAAGCTTTCTAGTGGAGCGTATCTTGAATCAACGTGACGATTCAGGATCAAGGACGAGCTACCTCGTCCAGTGGCGGGGGTATCCACCCTCTTGGAACAGCTGGGAGCCCCGCTCTCAGCTGTTGATGGATGATGAAGGTCTCGTTCGCCAGTATGACGAGAATCATCCGATTGGTCCTAGGGACCATCGGTAAACACGCGCCCTAGGCGCATGTATACGGATTGCAAGTTTGCAATCGCGTCACGCATCTCCTCCGAGATGTGTGCCCTTCCCCAGGGCAAGCTTAGGGAATACACGTCCCTATGTGCACGCTGCGAGGTGTCAACACAACTCGCACAAGGGTCTCCCCAAGTGAGGCAAGGAATGTCCGCCTCACTCGACAAACAGTGCAACCGGTACCTGGCACCGGTTGGCGTTCGCTTTTCGAACCTGAGGCGTGTCGCCTCAAGTTGCTTGAGCCACCCTTCTCGTCCAAAATTCTTTACGTTTTGGACGAACGCGTTCCACGCAGCCAAAAGCGACGCTTTGTCACGCTTTTGGTTGCTGTTGTACCATCGATGTCTAAGGAAGACATCGAGACAAAAATCTTCTTCAGCGCGAAAGTTCTTCGCGCTGGGACTCAAGCCGTGAAGCTCAGTCGCATCGAATAAGGGTATTCGATGGTGCTGGCTTGTCTCGTAAGACAAGCTATTGATGAGCCGTTCGGGCATACGCCACGGCTTCAGCTCATCACGCTTCACGGTGGTACCTTTGTTGGTACCACGGTTGTCAGTATGACGATGGGTTGCACCATCGTCAGGTCGCTCGTGCGAAGGAGCACGAGCTGATTTTGGTGATGAGTAATAATACTCATCACCATATTTATCATCACTGCCGAACAGGCTGTGAAGCATGTCACGAGTCCGTTCATTCGGCAGTGTCATGGATGAATGAGGCACCGCAGGTGAACGCGATGCCTCCAAAGGCTTTTCCGAGTCAGACACGTCTGACCCGCCAGAAAAAATGACCTTTATGTCAAGGTCATCATGCGCACGCGGTGTGATACCGCGTGCACCTGCAGCACCTCTTGCTGCAGGCGAAGAACGAGCAGCAGACGACGAATCGTCTGCCGCAGAGGCTGGCATAGCAGCGGGCTGTGCGTGTCTTGAGTCACCCCGCATAAACATGTTAAGTATGCGAGGTCAGGTTGATTTATGAACGGAACTGTCCCAACGATTGCTCCCTGTCCCAATGGCGCCAACGGGTGGCCGCCATAATTTTCGATAGTCACACGGTGACTATCAGTTAAGGGGGGTGATGTAACGGGGCAGCCCGTTACATGGAAATGTCACTTTAAAAAAGAAAGTGACAACAAAGAATATTAAGTGAATATTCTTTGAACAATATCACCGATAATGGTGATATTGGTGAAGCGACCAAAGCGTCTGCTCATTGGTTTATATATTGACGATATCAACCCACCAATCGCCGCAAGACGCACGCAATGAGTGGTGACGAGACGTCACCATACACTCAGTTATATTAGCATAATCAAGTTAAGTCAAAAAGAGAGACAGTGGTTATAGACTTAATTGTATTAATATAACAGTTTCACTTTTATTTAAGACAGTGTTGCCTCTGTCTTACCTACCGCTTCCTCGGTTGCCCCGTGTACGCTTGTCGGTGCACGATACCCTTGCGTTAAGTTCACGCAAGGGTGTGCCCCGTTACACAAGGGGAAGATTGGTCGGACACGGAATTTAAGGCTTCTACAGCTGCTTACTTGGCAATTCAAAAGAGGCACGGTAGGATCTGGTAGCTATATGAAATGTTAGCATTGGGCACGAAAGAGCCAATCGAATGAATTTCAACTTACTTGCTGCCGCGCTTTCTGTCAATGCCTGTTTCACTTACTACCCTCTCGCTCTCCCTAGCAATCAAGCAGTTTTTTGTCCCATGTTGCCGTTTAGTATAATGTGGTTGACACTATTTAGAGTGTTTTTATAATTGCGCTGAGTATAGTACTGGTTTTGGGACTTTTCTGCATTTGTGGTACTGGTTTTGAGATTTACTTTAAATAGATGCAGGGATGACTTTATGAGCAGCGCACGAGCTGACGATGCGTAGACGCTAAAAGTGATTAACTGTCAATGTTGTACTATATCGTCGCGAATCGTCAGCATTAGAATGTATTGTATCGAAAATTGGGAATGGTGAAGAATCTCGAGCTCGATAGAGGTGATTTGAAAGTGTGATATGTATCGCTTAATTGCTGCGCTCGCGAGCGGCTTGAATTCTTATTATTGTTGTGTATGCGTCCCCGACGCAATCTAAAGCAAATTTTCGCGCGCTCATGCGACTGGTCACAGGAGTCGATCTTTATAACAGCATTGCACAATAATTTTAAGCACTTTTGTGATCTTCAGTCAAATTTGGGATAATTTTGACATTTGTTGTTTTGTTCATTCGGGACTATAGGCTAGTGCAGCATATATGCAATCCTAAAGCTAAAATATTCGAACGATTATCCAATGTAGTCACGTGGTGGTACTCGACCTATTGATATCGTTGACGTTAGCATCTGAAAATTCGGTCTAATACGCTGGTGTAATATACGCTATTTCGCTGGTATGTATCTGATAAGGGGTACTTGCGCTCATCCTGCAACAGTATGGTCTAACCCAAATCGACATCAATGTATACCAGGTGTCTCGATGATTCACATAAAAGAAGACAGAATGATACGAGAAGAATAGGTCATATGGAAAGGAAATTTATAAATTGAATAAACTTTTTGAGCTGAATTTCATTACGAGTATAAACTTCAAATAGATTTATAGCTGTGAAGGTGTTGCCTTCATATACGGCATTGACCCCATATGGGGTATATGACAAACAAATAATTTGATGATGTTCTATAATATTTACCTTACAGTGTAAATCTTGGCACGATATTACGTCATTACACATCATTTAGTACTGATCCACTTATTGACTGATGTCTGCATTATATACCAATCAAACCGACACTCGCTGATAGACGAGCGCAACGGGTAGTTAGCGAGTGGCTTTATTTACACTTCAATTTGTATAAGTTACGACAAGTTAATAAGGATTATATCGGAAACTTAGAATATAGTAAAATGCTGGTTTACCTGTCCTTCTTCCAAAAGTAATAATATCGACGATTGTCCTCATTATGATCGTAAGGTGTGCGTATGGTAAATAAGTAGCTCTTGAACCTCCTTCAGTGATTGTAAGTTGTATCATATCATTGCAAGCGGAGGTCACTCAATTTAATTAACCGTGACCGTTACAGTGTCGCGCTAATTGGAGCATTTAATGCATTCATTCACCATGTTGAATGTAGTTGACGTGAGCCTAGCTTAAAAATCCATTGCAGTAGACTAGAAACGTTTACCATAATTAGCGCGCGGTGCAAGTTAGATCGGTTCCACAGAGAGCATTTTGGCCTGCTGTCAAGAATATACCACTGTCGAAATTGTATTGACAATTTTTAACGGCTCTATGGTAATAACGAACTCGCTAAAGAATTCAATGGGATGGGTGCTTGTAAATGAGATGCGCGGGGCGACCACGCGGTTGCAGTACATTTACGAGCACGATCAATGTCTTTGTACTTCTATGGTCCTTCTGAGTAGTGATAAGGTTTTTATCTCATTTCTCTTCTAAGAAATGGGTGCACTTCGATGTACTGGTGCAAGAGGCCAAGGAGTTCAATAATTCTTTGTATGATCAAATGGATAGGTTTAAAGTATCTTACAAATTCGGATACCTGCTCCATGGGTCAAAGTATTTCATCGGACGTCCACTCAAGTCAATGTGGATCAAGAAAAGATTCACGATAAATGTTGATTACCGTGCGAATTGACCAACGGGTGTGGTGGCGGCGAGAATACCTAGACTAAATCGCTAGTCGGAACAGCTTTAGTTCAGATGACTATTTTGCTTTCCGCTTGCGACGAACTCGAAAATGAGTGGGACAAAATTGAACCCTGACCGATACTATTCTAATTCATCGCGCTGATTTCAAAAAAGAAAGATCCGAATATGCTGTATTGCAGCTGATCGTTGAGAGGTTGTCTCATTCTCTTAAAAGTGATAAAAGGGCGTTAGAACAGAAGATTCCTAATTACGTACAACGAGTTTTTAAACGACCAGGTTCGGCGTCTGGAACTGTATCACACGAATCAAATGGAAGGTTTTAGAGTGGTGATTATATATTTCGAATTAAAATGCTCAGACTGGCATTACGGATAGAGCCACCACATTTAACACGTAAGATAAATATACGTCTTACAAGGCAGCTTGATTGTGTAGGCGTTGCCAACGAGATGCGACACACGGATAAGTAGGATATATTTGGGAAAGTAGTTTACTTCTGCACACCTATTCACTAGGTTTTTATGTTAGTTTATTGTACGTAGTAGGACTCAACCTTCAATATTATGTAAAAAAAGTTTCTCCCATGGTCAACAGTGATTTGTTTCTGTCAATTCATTGTCTCGGCGATGAAATATTGTAAAAACGTACCACTGCTTCTCGCACTCGATAAATCATTTAAATGACTCGTATTTTTTTATCAGCGCACATTATGCGCAATGCAGAGAGAACATTCTCTTTGTCAGCAAGAGAATTATCTTCCTCGACAATATAGTCTTTGAAGAGGCTGAATCTACCATCACCGTAATTAATATCCGAGTTAATTAGTAATTAATCTCTTTGATGGTATTTTTCTTTCACTCACGTCATTATCGATGTCATACGCGTCTTCTTTAGATTCGGCGTGTGACGGGAACAAGTATAAGCATAATCTTTTTCGCAAGTCACTCCCAAAATATCTTGTGCCACGCTTAATTGAGGTGCGAAGTCGGGGGCGTCGTAATACAACCACAAACCCACTGTTTGCGTTGTTGACGCATGTACAAGTTGATTGATAGAAAATTGCTTTATCGGCGAAAACCCACTATAGTTCGTACCAGAGTGAACGCAAAATTAAAGTACCTCTCCAAGGACGCGATTGGCACGTTTTTTTACCATCGGCTACTGTTTGTCGGAGGTTGACATCGTTAACCATGTTCCTATGGAACGGAAAACAGATTGTCAAACACCGTCGTGAATTGAGGATCTTGATTGAAGACGAGTCCACGGGGAAATCTATGGAGTTAAACAACTATGCCGATACAGACATAAGCACATCTTTCCGCAGTGATCACGTACGGCATTTCGACATGAATGAAAATGTTGCATAATTTATGAAAAAGAAATATCATTATTCTTGCGATCGTCGTCGGAATCGACGAAGCCAAATTTTGCTGAAGCAGACACTCATTACTCTTCTAGTATGGTTGATTTTAAAGGGTGATAAAGATGGAGGACTAGGCTTCATTCGCTGACAAGCCCTTTAAGTACAGCTGTACTTGAGCACTATCGGATAATGGCGTGTACCTTTTCAGTCTCTGTTGATCGCCACTTTGATCTTCTCACGCAACGGTGACCACTACTAGGCGCATCGTGACACTTTTTATAATTACTAGTGAATATAATTATGCGAGGTTGAAACGCAGAATTTTCTTAGCGACGTCTGGGTAAACAACGATACGATGAGTGTTTTTTCGAATCCGAAGATGATCTACAAATCGATGACAAGCTTCTACTGATTATCCTATCTAACACATTGAAGAGATCGATGGCGTCAGAGGTCCCACAAACAATCATTTGGGGTGTCCAATTATTCACACTGGCGATTGTATAATTTATCAGTTGATGCCATAGAAAGGCACTAATAAGAAGCACTAAAAGACAAACTTACGGTAGGTTTGATAAATGAAATACGTTAACCGTGGTTGCGGTGCCACCGCCAGGATTTGTGCAAGTTCGTCATGATCAGAATGGACATTTTTATTCTCCTGACATCGAATGGTATATAGTCGGGCCGCTGTTGGCCTTTATTTTGTATGAATCAAGGCGTAAGCCTAACATAATATACAACGCATCCGAAGATAATCGGTTGCTAGCTGTGAGCATGTAATTATGTGGTAAGCCTAGATCTTATTCTTTTGTGCATTTAATGACCCTTTTGAACATGATTTATCGTAATTACGCCGTGTCTTTCTTTATCCCAATTGTTTAACATTAGGCGATCGGAGTAATTATCTCCAAATTTTGGCAACGTAGTCATGCGCATTCGTTAACTGTGGTTGAGCATCACTTAGTCCCTTTAATGTTGTAAATTTTCTTTCGAAATCAATTACGGAGTGGTTTATCGGTGTGCCAAATGAATTAACGAATGATCATACATCCGAATTTTAACATCAATTGCATAACATACATGACTTAAGACACGTGTTCGATTTAACGTCCTTCTTCGGTATTACTGTTCGATCCCATACCGATTCATAATTTCAATTGTTGATTTTATTACACTATCTGCCATCAGGTAGGATAGATATGTCGTGAAATCGTATTGTCTTGCATGCCTCGCTATAAAGTGATTGGCACATCACCCGCTTATCTCGTGACGAGTAATTTATTGCGCAAGTATTTGGTCACGATACATTACAAAGTTTACATCTTTACTTAATAGATTTAACAGCGATCAAGAGAACTTGATTGATAAAAGAGTGTCTTCATCTTATAGTATAATGTTGAATCGAACTCTTCCTACCGAGTAAATTTGCGTCCATATACGAGCCGCTGACTATTCGTCGATATAAATCAAACAACATATTACATTTATAAACGGTGATGCGGATTCTGCATGAAAATGATTTGAAATTATTTCATGCGTCTATATATGTGTATGTGTATGCGGTATTGTAGTTCAAGACATATTCGAAATAATGTATACATCATTGGAACTGCGGTGAAACTCAGTTAGTAATGATAGAGAGCCGATCAAAATGTCAGCGGATGGATATTCAATGAAGACATCTAATATTTGTTTTCTCTGAATTTGGGATCACCAGCACTATTCTGCAAGGTATTGACCCCCTCACTTATTTATCTATTGTCCGCATTGAAGAACTGTGGACTGCAGCATAGATATAGTGATTGATTGCTTTAGTCATTGTACATGATGAATCGATTAATACGATGTCTCTATGGCTAAAAGATTCAAAGTAATGGGCAGAAAGTGAGGTACGCGTGCACGGTAGATGATCAATACCGCACACTTTTTTGTTTGCTACTTTTTATTTTTCTAAAGCCACAAGTATCATCGTCTGAACGCTCAATTTGACCTGAACCATCAACATGCTCTCCAAAAATGTGATATGTATTCATCCGCTGCAATGATACGCAATATGCTTGGCAAACTAAGAAGGTATTTTTGGTTAAATAGTAATTTTAGTATTGTCGTATGAAAATGCCCATGCTCAATATCTCAAGCAGTTAATTTTGAAAAAATAGTTTTTTGTGGATTCCAACGAACATATATTACACAGCCTTAAATTTATTCAAACCTATATCTCTTTGAAACTACTGTTGTTAGCTACTTCACGTAAATGGGGATAACACACCGCTGGTCTGTACGGACTTTTTCCAGTAGATATAGTATCAGCTTTTGCCTTTATCGGGAAGATTGTTAACATACGTAAGTCCTGCCTTCTATACAAGAATCCAAGCTTATTAAACTTAATAGATTCAAGTGTGGGGCCTCCCACGGTGCTTTACGTCCACGGAATGCTTTTTATTTGGCTTTAATGCTCACTAAGTTATTGTGCAGATATGCTATCGATCATACCAAAATCGAGATCTGGTAATTACCCATTCAGCATCCACGCGCTTCTGACTCTTTTTGTAAGGCGATTATGAGATGTACACTTGCTATAAGAGCGGCATTAGTCATGGTTTCCTGCTGCTAGATAGGCCATGTTTTTATCGTTTCATATATATCATTGCTTCATTTAGACGAAAGCTTACTGTCTATATCTTTATCTAAAGCATCATCGTCGTCGTATATTACGCTTTGTGACGTGCAAATGATTATCACTACAGGAGGCTTTACATTCTATGATGGAGAAAAATAAAATGTAAACCTTCATTATCGTTATAGTGACACCGCTCTAACAAAACTTAGCTAACGATTGTCTAGTGAGATCATTACCTTCTTATAGTAAAGAGATCGCGGACTGAACAAATTTTTGTTATATCAGTTTTTGAGGTGATATGAGATACCAACCAGATAAAGGTATAACACACTTTGGTTGAGAGTTCGAAGCGACATTCTTTAATTTGCAAAATTTCCAGTTTTTTTAATCAGTAACGATCATCGATCTCCTGACATCGAGAATTCTTTACAATTCATTTTTCTTTTGTGGCTTTGCATCAATGTCGAATATGAGTACCAATGTTCCCTTGGCAAAATAGTTTTCATTAAGATTTATTTGAGTCGCAGTGGGCATAATATCTTTAATTGCAAAAACAGTGTCCTATCTCGTGCTATCGATAGTAACATCGCTATCGCTTATAGTCATAAGAGCGCGTAAAAACAATTCGGTAACATAACCAGTATTCTTGATATCGGTAATTCCTCTTTCTTTTTGTCTACTTGATAGACAAGACGACGCATTTGCATGAACCGATTTCATACTTAATCATCTTGTTACGCCGAAGCTATCCCTTTGTCAAGCGTACCAGTACGTGGCGGAAGAATTAGTTTCATTACACGACCAGTGGTAGGACGCTAAATAAACAAGTATGCACTCTTATTTATAAATCAATGATCTTATTAAGTAAGGCAAATGTACGAGGGATATTGATATGTCGAAAGTAAGCATGATGATAACGATTGATGTACCCCAATTCTATGAGATCAACTCTGGTCTTAATCTAGGTATTTTGTAATCAGGAGATCGCTCCATCCTCGAATTACAATATGTTCGTTTCGAAAACATATATGTTGGTTGGTTTGGTGAGGTATATTCGGGCACGCGGACGACCCACTATATCCGGTATTTGCAACCATGGTTTTTGAGAGGTAGTGGCAGGTTTTTCAGCTAATGTGGAATTCACACTGCGATTGTCACCCTCCGGGATTATTGTACACAGTGATGGGATTGAACCGACAGTCATCATCTTAAAGATTAGCCTACTGCACCACTACCCTAGGGAACCACCCCCAATTTCGAAAACATATAATACGTCACAAAGTAGAGGAATGGTCTATTGTTGGGACATTTAGCCAAATTATAAATGCCTAAATTTATTTCTACCGAGAGTGTGTGTAAAAAATGATGTTTGATTGAAGCAATGCGTATCCTCCTGCTTTCTTGTAATGAAAGATAGCCATTCGAAAGTGCATTACTTAAGGCATACTCGCTCAAAAAGCAGTAGCAGATAGATGCTATATGTCGAGACGTGTTATAATAGAATGCAACGGTTTGGTAAAAGGCGGTCTTCGTTGGCATATCACGTCACTGAGCAACTCGCTGCTTCAGCAAGGCTTTCTCTATTGCATTGACAGTCCAATGGTGCATCAAACACAGATTATTCCGTATTTTTAAGTTGTTTTTCCAAGAGTATACAACATGTCTTTATTGGCGTCGTCGTCATCGTATTCTATTATCAACTGAGCTGACTGGTATATAAGTTTAAACTAATTGAAGCTGATTTTACGCATAGCGTAATATAGCTGTACGTCAAAAGAATTTTAAAAATGATATTTTCATGTAAGTGCACGGACGACAGAGTGCTACAAGCTGAAACGGTTGATATGTCGAAAACCACGAGAACAGTATAAGCTTCCACGCTGATGATAATGTATGCAGATTCTGTGAAACGCCACGTTTGTAATTGCATATATTAAGGAGGCGTTTACTAAGTTAAAATAGTTAATACGAAAGGTTTGCTTTCGTCAACTTAAGTTAATATGTGGATGATATTCGACTTGACTACGTAAGACTGTATGTCGTAGCAACTTCTCTCCTCTTTCAGCGCTTTAGGTTGCTGTATGTGATGGTTCAGATCATTTCTGGCATCATCCCGCGAATATATTCTCACGAAAAGCTACTGGCTCAAACTTTGTATAAACATTCATCATTCCTTTTGCAATCGAGATGATGACCAAATTTATCGATCTAATTGTAGTCATTTTTGACTAACTTACTCAACCCGTCACACTGCGGTCATGAGAAAGTCTACGCTTTCGTATGGCATGAATAAAAAGCGATAGTAGCAGTGTAGTCTTCGATATTACCATATATTGATACTGAAATATGAACACGACGAAAATAACATAACGTTCTACATGCAATGTCTCCTCGTGTGAGCGAATATGTAGTGACTTATGCTGTCAGATTCGACGCCAGACCGATGCGTCGCTGCTTTTGTCAATCTTCGTAGCTATCTTATCGGAGCTTTTCGTATTGAGGCAGTATCCATTGCAGTTTATCTGGCTTTGGAAGTTTTGGTATCTTGCGTATGAATAATACAGCGAATGTCTTCTGGAATGCATGCAGCTATCGACACGACAAGAATTGTGCGACCGTCATGGTAAGGCTCGTACACTTCTGGGATACTTATAATTTAATATGCATCTAGTATAACTTTGCGCTGCGTGAATCAACGTCATTTCGTTTGCGGTATTCAATATATGCCTTAGTAGGTAATTTATGCTCGTTAATTTTGTTGCACGCTCATTCTACTGACAAACAAGAAATGTACAATGCAGCACACACAAAATTGGACAGGAAAGAGAGACGAAGACTTTGAGAACGACTTTGACATTTAAGACACTGTATCTTGCGGATATATACCGTTCTCAATCGGTGTGTTTGACCATCGATAGTGAGTGTGCTCCTTTCTTGTGGCTTATCAAGTGGAGGTGTTCTCACAGTGCCAGATTTCGTACAGTCTGATTTGGAAACATCCGTGCGAAACACGTTTTATTCTTAAGGTCGTTGATGGATGGCAATCTGTAGTCCTTTCTTCTTTGACGCTACGTTACACTTTCCGTTCTATATGTTGTCGGCCGTTATTGCGGAGAAATTGCTAGCAGCATAGGCTTATCGATATAGAAGGATAGGAAAAGTGCATCAAATCGTGAGTGAGCAAGCCGCTCTTTTATGACCCATCCCTTAACTCTTTCTGATTGGCGGGGTCTTTGGACTTGCCGAATGAGGCGATTGAGGGTTTGCAAGGTGCATGCGGCAGAGAAATTGACTATGTTTGGCTTACATAGTGCAGATCAAGGCCAGTCAAATGGTGGCTTTCCGATGACAATGCTTGTACAATAGGATTCGATACTTAGAAATATTGACGTAGCTATGTTGACGTTTATCGCGCTCGGCAAGCCATGAATATAGTATCAACCATTCGTCCTCAAAGGACTGAAGTTGGCGGTCAGAGTCAGATCGTCATTTGGATGTGTGATGTAATCGGCCTCATCTGTCACGCAGTAATAAAATCGCGAACTTGACCAATATCAATAGCCTCGTGTAGAAATTGATGTGGCCGACTGGCAAACCCAGATAATGGTTGATCTTCATACAGGCTATAGTTTGGCCAGTCAGCGTACAAATATGTGCAAGAGAATGGGCACGATAAGCATGCATCCCTCGTAAGGATGGCATCAAAATCATTAAAGTAGCATAGCGTAAAGCAATCTTATGACCTTGCCAGCATCAGCTACGTGTGTCAAGCAGTCGTCGCCGTACCTTGTCATTTACTTCTTGAGAACAGCCAGATATTTTGGATGCTAAACCTGAACAGCAACAGTGGAGAAGAACGTGCATCTGTGCTTACAAAACATGCCAGTATGTATCCGAGCGACTACGTGCTGCAGGCGCTCATCCTTTCTTGATAATTGGCGGCACGACACCTCAAGACATTACCCGGACAGTTCCGTTTGCACAAGCCAATCGAATCCAAAGCGTCCTGATTCAACAAAACCCAGTTTTGACTGACCATCAGGAAAACTCACGGACTGTACATGTGTCATTTGACTAGATCATCAGTCTGTAGGTCCTCTTACCCACAACAAATTTAGCATCGTATCGTACATCTGCTAGAACTAGATGCAACAAAAGTGGCCCATGATGTTTTGAATTGGGTGCAGTTGTTGCTAGCCGTCATGTCACGAAATAAGGTGGTATCCCTTTTACACTTCCTTGCCAACCAGTTTTAGTTCGCACTACGCGATATACATATTTTGCTTGCTACAGTCAATGCGAGTGCCTATTACAGGCGGTGTATTAACTTTCATGACGTTCCTACTACTATTCGCGTCATGATGTTGGCACACGAAAGATAATAACGTATGCCGTAGTCGCACCAACCGAACGTATGAAGACGTATAATGCGCCTTTGCGTCTCAGGAGACCCCTATCCAACACAAAAACATAAGGTGTGGCATAATGTCGATTCACCAAATGCACAGACAACAAAAGTTGTCGAAGAAATTCAAAGACACATACATCATCGATTATCGTCAGTGTCAGCCGCATCAACGTTGCAACATCTGGATATGGCAAGACTGAACAAAACGTATCGAAGGCACCGACTATTTGTGGTCGTCGTTTCACCGTGTTAAGATGAACGCGTCGATCCCTCACGACCCTGATCGAAAGTTGAACACTGACACGAACCAAGGCCAGGTCCATACTCGTAAGCAACGCATGAAGCTCTGTCGATGATACAATGTGTGCAGCGCAAACGCTTCTGATCTCCCGGTCTCAGTATTTTTTGTCTTCCGTTCCGACCTTGGGTTTTCGTATGACTTTTTGACGTGGGTTACAACGTCGTCGTGACGTTTCAGACGTTCAGATCCGTTTTTTGCTCGCTGTGTGTTGTAGTCAACGTGTCCGACCACTCTTTTGTCGACACTCAGCGATCAGCTGAATAGGCGAGTAAAAACGAGCGCTGTCAAAAGTCAGGTGGTGGTTGGTCTACTTCGGTATCGCTGTTGTCGTCAGCTTGGACACATGGCAGTCGCTGCTGATCAGTCATCGATCGCCCAAGGCGGTGTTTGGACACACTTGTGCAACTGGGATCAGCTCTTGAAACGCGTGAGAAGGATTCTGAGTTCTCTTCGGCTTACAGCTTTGCGTCACTTTTCACGATGAAGGTCCGAAGGAGGATCACGCCACATTTGCCATAATCACTACTACGTCCTTGAATAGGGCATTGCTGGTCGCTAATCGTTCCTCAATATGCCTCACTTTTACTACTACTACTACTACTGCGTCCTTAAGTGGGTCTTGCACCAAACAGACTGTCCGTTACCTGACTTTCGCGCAATGGTACCAGTAAGTATTCTATCACCATCGACGTGCAAGGCGTGATGGAGCAAGTCAACGCATGGTTGACCCGAGGCGAGCAAACAAGTGAGTATTCAAGGAGTCACATGGTATCAAGTAAAAGTCAATGCCTTATTCTCACTCATGGTGACTAACGCAGCTACAGTGTACCGTACGACTTGCACCGTAGCGAAACGCGATCACTCGGGTGGGGTTCGTCGTCGATTATAAAAGTCTTTGTACCTTAGCTTGATAACGACTTGCGCCGCAGCGTCGAGATGCTGTATACGTTCTTGCAGACGCTCAGTGGGTGTAACCTTCTTGGAGTACCAATGCTTAAATAATTCGCGCTCATATTTCATCATATTCGCCTTCATCTCGTCATTGGTGCTCCCCTTTTCGAACATCTTTAAAAGCCTGCCTCTGAGTACATTCAATACAGTTGTTGGCTGTGCTGTAGACTTTTTTTGTTGTAGTCCTCGACATACTTCGTCATCTTGTCCAACCTCTTCGTACGAAAAAATTCTTCCGCTTTTTGGCCAGTCCCTAGCCTCTTGAACGCGTCCGAGGGGCTCATGCCATCGAAAGCGCACATCTTGAGGAAAGCATCTTCCAGCTCATCTGCCTTGTCGATTAAAAAATTCTTTCCATTTGCCTCACGTAGCAGCAAAAATAATTGCTTTTCCCCACCAAAGCCATCCATGATAGCGCGGAGATAAGCTACATCACTTTTGTCGGCCATCTTAAGCTTGCTGTAGTCTTCCAGAAGTGTCAACTTTGGACTAGTCATCTTCCGGGCGAACTCAACGATCGACACGTCAACTTGGCGATTATATAAGATATCCGCC
This sequence comes from Hyaloperonospora brassicae, assembly GCA_947650285.1. Taxonomy (NCBI): domain Eukaryota; phylum Oomycota; class Peronosporomycetes; order Peronosporales; family Peronosporaceae; genus Hyaloperonospora; species Hyaloperonospora brassicae. The sequence goes on along the minus strand of CANTFL010001191.1, from coordinate 140,582 downwards.
AGTTCACCGGCTGTGAATTCATAGTGGTTGATTTTGAGAGCAGTGAACACGTCCTTCAGTTCTTTCTTCTCCTTGAGCCATCTTTGCAACAGATCCTTCACCAGCTTCTCCACGGTGGTCGAAGGTTCCTGAAACCGCGCAGGGTTGTCAGTGTTGGTCTTTCGCGCCGCAGCAACCGCGCGAGCCACAACATCAGCTCCGTAATGGTTGGCAAGGTCGTCAATCATTGACTGACCAGAGGCTTCGTACAGGCGATACAAATCCCCAAACTCTTTGTCTTTTAGTGCAGCATCCACATATTTCACGAAGACGCGGTCCCGCATCAATAGCCGCGACCTCTGTGGCTCCTTTTGCTCCCCTTTCAGCGTCGCACGCCTGCCTAGTCCTACAATCTTTGAAAATGCGGAAGAAAAAGGTTCAACCAAAGGGCCCCTTTCGTCGGCGTCAGGCGGACCATCACGCGTTGACGACCTCGAGGCAGTAGCGTCGTCGTCGTTGTCCGGCAATGGACGAACGACCGCCGGGAAGTCGAGCGCTGTCACGTTAGAGCTCGCGGGTTCCAAGACGCCGTCCACACGGGACGAAAGAGCAGATGACGTCAGGAAAACGAGAGAGTAGACGCGCATTGTCGAGAGAACGGAGTTACTGTCGTAGGAAGAGCGGATGGTAAAGTGGGGACTGGATGCGTGCTTCGCTAACGAGCGAGCGACCGCTTGAACCAGCCACGTGGTCAATAGCGTACGTTCGTGCAGCATATTCTACCAATCTGGTGATCGAGCGACCACATCCGCAAGAAGGTGTGTCCCAACCCGCTCTGTTCGATCCGGCCTCGTCCACGTGACTTTCTGCTCGTTTAAATGATGACAGTATGGACTTTTCCAAGCAGATAAGTTAGAGCGACTCAACATGCACCAAATAGTGACTAGAATACAAACATGCACCAATTATAGAGTAAAAAATACGTACATGATATACAACTGCACCTTACAACTGCACATACTATGAAATGCGGTAATTTATCATGAAGCTAGAGTGCGCCAAATAATCGAGGAATCGTGCACCTGTTTCTGTTATTTGGTGCACAATTTCACAAATAGAGAAATGGTTCACCAAGTAACTGAAACAGAAAACAAGCGCCACAACATGGACGAATTAGGCGTTAAATAATCGGACAGAAGAAAGGGCTCCAGCGGTGTAGACGAATTGACCGAATACACATCACCTGAAATTATGCAAATACATACATGCACGTATATCTTCACACCTTCATCCATGTACATCCATGTACATCCATGTATCGTCACGCCCTCCACACCCTCTCAACTTTTTCCGTCACAACTCGAAGCGCAAGAAGGAGTAGGTGCTGACGCGTCAAACGTAGTCTTGAAGTGTGCTCACGTCGTTCGATATGATGGCTACGTTGCTTCTGACCCTTTCATCAGCCTCATGTGATGTGCTAATGTATCAACATGTAGATCTGTCTGGATTACACATTTCCACAAGATATCGTTGCGAAGGAATAATAGAGAAAGCGCCGTACTTAAATGACGCGTACACAGTGCTGTGTTTCATACTCAAGGGTACGTACGTCTCGAGGCAGTGTGAGATCAAGTATAGAGAAGAAACAAGAGCAGGTGTTTTGATGGAGAACTCACAAATGTGTGTTGGTGCTGTTGAAGGTGCTAATGCAAGTGTTTGCGAAGGCTTTGAATGCCAAGACTACCATCATACTGGACTTAGACCTTATTGGCTCTAGCAACAGGACATAAGCGGCCATCAGCATAGAGGAAAGCGTCTATGTAAAAGGCGACTTGAATACAGATGCACACTTGCCATCGTCAAGATTGAAAGGTCTTGTGGATGCGATCACCTGCATTTACGGATAAAGATGTCGTTGCTGACTGGTTTGTCATGCCTGCATATTTGTCTTTCGAACTACAGAGTCGACAATGCACTTATTGTTGCGTCTGCGTGATAATCAGTTCGTTCTTCTGTTTGTTTTACGAACAATACGATTCGAAATGCACAATTATCGTTCAGGCGTTGTGCGTCAATTGTGCGACCCAAACATGAGCAACAACGAGCATGTACAGCTGCCAGCTGCGAGCCGTGAGCAGCTCGAGTTTCTACTTCGAGACGGAATGCTCACTCTCGACGCAATAGACGTAATTTAATGATACAGGGAGTGTATATACTGACGACGACGAAAAACAGAAAAGGGTGTGGAATCGACGAAGTAGAGGAGAAGACAGAAGATATGAGTAAATGTAAACGACTGCTCCAAGGGCACGTGAAAATTCGCTCGTATGACATACACATCCGTAGTGCACTTTTACTTCAGTGTCCGGTACATACTTCTTCATTTCCTCATCTTGTGGTACATACTTTCTGCTCTGGATTAATTGGCACATGTGTATTCCTTAACTTGCGGTAAAAGCTTCGATTTCTGTGATCATTTGATGCTTGTCAGTTGATCCCAAACTTTGACTGCCGCCAATTGCCTTCCGGTTCGTTCAGAGGGCGTTCGTTTGACTTTTGTACGTAACGACGGATATGCATGACGTGCATCTTCCGTTCAACGTAAAGTGAGGAGGGAAGCCGTTTACGATCAGATTGCGCCACCTCGCCCTCTTTTCATATCCTATACGCCCATCGATGAAGTGCTCGAATATCGTGATCATGACGTGTTCTTACTGCCACAAGATGAAAGGGTTGCACGAATAATTTGTAAACATCCACCAAATAAGTGCATGGTCTTCATGTATGTTTAACGAGCACAAGAATGAAATGGTGGTGCAGGTGCTACTTATCAGCAAATCAAACGACCAAGTTGGACGTGCGTTTTAGAAGAAGACGCTCGGAAGGGTTGACTGTTCTACATGATGGCGAAATGAGCGAGGTGCTTTTCTTTTGCTAGATTACCTCGTAGGGACAAATTATCAAACCTTCGCAATCAAGCTCAAACGAGTCGAAGCCTTAGTCTCTATATCGCAAAAAGCCCGTTTAGTGAGCATCAATCCTTCTCAACGTCAAAAGAAGTGGAGTTCAGCACACATATACCACTCGACGGTCTGTCTGTAAGGTATCAACTCGAACTTGTGGCATCTATGTGATGACATAAGCCCGGTGTATCAAATTGGGACCAGACCAAATGCTAATGGTGGTTTGTCAAATCCATCATATGATGCTGCACTCACTGATCATCGGTTGGATGTTGGCCCTTACATCATCTAACAGGCGTCTAATGAATGATAGACGCTCGCAGTGGGTGGGTACCGGGTGGTTCAACACACCCCTGTTATACTTAGGGGCAACTCTACTATTGCCTCCGATCAAGGTGTTCGTGTAGTTGCATTCGCTTCGTTAGCGTTCGTGTACGTGCGTTCAGAGGCGCCTACCTGCACCAACTTCTGTGCAGTTCCGCTTATACTCTTCACAGTACATACGCAGGATGCTTCATTACAGCCACCATGCCATGCGTCATCGATATGGAGACCACGCACATCAGTTCGAAGAGCTGTGGATTTGTATACGTATCCTTCGCTTACACAGCACAGTGTGGACGGAGTTGTTGGTCACCTCACCGACACTCTATACGTGTGGAAGAAAGTGTGTTCATCTAAGCCAGAATAGAATAGATGAATGAAAAAAACTATATCTGACTTGCTTGGCTATTTTTGAGATTGGTCATGTATAGAACTTTGTTGAACATATGGGACTACAGACCTGTATGCTGACTACTTGCACACCACTTATTGCGCGCGTCTCGTCTTGATGAATACCGTATTGACTGAAAACGCTATTGATAAAATTCGATGTGTCGATCGTCATCGGTTTCTTACTGAAAATGACCTTCAAGGGTCATGTGATTCGATGTCAGTAGCTTATACGATGTTCAACTAACATTCAGTAGTTATACGTTAGTCAAGCTGATGAAATCACTTATTGTCACTTCATGCACGAGTTCATATTGGTGCATGGCCACAATCCAACGGTAACATTGATGAATGTGGTGTACCGATCGCGTGCACACCGTTCGTTGCTTTGGGCATACAAGGACGTTGCAAGCACAGTCAAGCACTAAGACGTTCTTCATCGCATGGCCATGAACAAATACAAATTGTGCGTGGCGAAGATTTCTATGGCGACCGAAATTATACGACTTCAGGCGCTGCAATAGCCCTTGAGTATTCACGCCGCATAGATGGTGACCATCGGTAAAGCTCATCGTCATTCGAAGTTTCGAACGTTCCGAACGTCGCATGCGGTAAGGATTCAATTCAGTCGGATTGGATCGATGCGGGGCATGGGAAAAGGCAGTAACATAGATTCATGTTGGCGGTCCGAGTCAGATCAAGTAGTACCGCATGTTTCGACGCCTGTCAGTGAGTCAGACGTTGTTGCTTCCAAGTAAGCTGTTCGTTCGCAAGTAGGCTACAATCGAAGTCACAGCGGCTAAGTTCATCATTATGAATACGGTGATGTCGGTGCTTTCTGTAGTGATCGGATAAATGAAACTGATCGCGACAAACGAGATATTGATAATTCTACAATTATCACACATACTCCTGGCATGGAACACAATGTCCTGCGTGCAGCTCACGACGTCAAGTCGCGAACACCTCCACAATGATGACACATAGGATGGACCGGAGTGACCAGCAAGTGCGATTCATTGATCGATTTTGATCGTCGAAGTAAGGATGTCTCGAGATCAATGCAAACCTTTTTTGTCCTAAGTATGTAATAAACTTCGATCTTGGCTTGTAAAAATGATACAGCGGTGGTCGGACCACGACCCTAATTTACTCGTAATAGCTTTTGGTAATTTTTGTCAACACTTTGAATGCACACGCTGGTCACGGGCCTTGTTTAAGCAAAATGATGACCAGCGACAATGGGTTGGATAAGCACGCTACAACTAGTGCAAGGCTTGCATTGCGTTGACTGGAAAAAGGCTGGTCCATGATGCTTGTGTGTAAGCGACTTGAGTCTCAGATTACTATAAATATAAAATCGTGCGCACAGAGAGGCGTTTATACTCGATGATATCTGGTGGAGGCTTGCACTGCTACCGGGACACCTAAAATCACTAATGGGTTGCATAACTCAAAAAGCACGCTGTGTTCTCGCTAATCATATTGCCATCTGATCCGTTCGACGATATTTGCCTTACGACTCAAAGTGAAGCGGAGCTACACAGCTCCCTAAGTCAGACGACGACTTAACGCTCTTACGAGCAACCTAGGTTCGAGAATCCGACTCCTGAGAGTCACACAAGCTCAAGAGCTTACGGTCCCTGTTCCAAAGGGGACCAAACGATTCAAAAGAATCACAGCACAGAGTGCTCAAGGACAAGCTACCTTCACAGGCGTTGCCTAGTCCTTACGATCAAGACGCCCCGTAGGGCACGTGTCTCTTACTGATCAAAGGGGAACTGAACTTTATTTCTTCTTTTAACCTAAAAGAACACCTTAGAACAACGTAATTAACCTGACCTAAATAAAACCTCTTAAAAGGTCTCGCAATCAATGGTTGACAAACATCAGTCTTCAACAATTGATACACTTACTGTAGTCTATTATCACTTTACAGGGGACCCCATCTCTTGTGTGCACCACACCTATTGTAGACTATCAGCCGACTTGTAACCCCGTTACACCCCCCACCGACAAGACGTCACCACATAACGTCAATCGGATTCTTTCCTCTAAGAGCTCGGTTTGTGTGCGCTTTACCTCACGGTTGCCAAACACAAAACTACATGGCATCGCCACCTAACGAGTCTCGGACTCTTTGCTCCTACCTCGACTTTTATAAGGATGTGGAATATGGTAGCGATACCAGGTCCCATGGAGATGTCGGGATATCGTCCCAATTTGCTGTATCTGAGGCCCGACCTCTAACAGCACCGAATCCGTTCGTTGTGTGTGGCGAAACCACCGCGCCAGTGGTGCAGCATCATACGACAGATGCAGATGAGAACATCATCACGAGCCCGCTTGACGAGCAACAGGAGTTAATCCTTCAGCGAGAGGAGAAGGCTCGGCGTTGTGCGCATACCCAGACGGTTATTCAGAACCGGAGTGGTTACGTGTCTTCAACGCCGAACGTGGAGCAACGTTTTCGTCAAACGGAAGGCCATAGCCTCGCGGCATGGGTAATTGCACCAGAGGCTACGTCGCCAGAAGACATTGCGTTCCGCAAGGTTTTACATGAGAGGTATCTCGAACCGTTCTTGACCACGCAATGTCAGCACCTTGCGCACCTTAGGGGCTTATCTCGTGGTGTTTCGGTTCGATCGATACAGGGCGTGCCAATCTTGTTTTCCGCTGGCGAACTGCCCGAGGAGGAAGACAATCAGTTCATCCGTTGGGTGTACCGCAAGCGGCATCTTAGCAGTGTACTTGAGATGCAGGCCAGCGCTGATGTGGCTGGCGTTCGTCTGAAACGAAAGCTCCAGTTTAAAATACGCCAAGCTCAAGGCCAGAGACCAGTTGCATAGACGTACGCGTTGTGCTCCGGCTACGCCGGTAGCCACGGGTTCCGACCCTAAGGTGCGGAGCAACCCGCGTATCCCACCACTATTGGTGAGAAGCGTTCTCGGTTGCAGGTCGACCCTGTCCACGATGTTCAAAAACATCTACGGCCTAAGAGCAGTCCTGGCGAAGGGGTATCCTATACCACAACGAGTTCTCCAAATCCGGGTACCCTAGCCACTTCACCAGATACTGGTATTGGCCACGATGCCGACGTCGCTTCAGGATTTTCTCCACATAGAACTGGTCGTTCCCCTGCTCATCAAGGAGCGTCGGTGGTGGTCGGGGTATCGAAGGAGGAGCATTAGAAGGTGCTTCTCAAGCTGAGTGGTCTCCGAGAAACATTGGGTAAGACCCAGAGTACGCTCGACGTGATGCAAGCCCGTGTTCAGGCGTTGGAGTTGGACCAAGCCCGCGTTTAAGCATTGGAGTTGGCCTTAGCCCGGGTGGATGGACAGCTTGACCTCCTAAGTCGGATGTAACAGTCGACGGCAATGCCCTATTACCCGGCGCAAGCGCCTCCGAGTTCACATAGGACGGGTCCCGATACGGCTAAATCAAGTCCACGTAGAACACAGGGTGTGTGAGCAGTTTGCGCGGAAGGTTGAGCGTATACGCAAGTCTTTTTTTTGTGACAACCGTAAATGGTCCAGTGAAGAGCGGACGCAACTTCGTCTTGAAGACAGCAGACACTACATTTGTAGATAAATTTTTAGCATTGAGTGATACTTGGTCTCCGACCTCATAACGTTCAATACAGCCTCTGCCTTTAGCATCAGCTTGTTCCTTTTGTTTATCTTGGCTATCAGCCAGTGCATCACGCACATGTCGTAAGACATTCAGTTGCGTTGCGGAAAACTCGCTTACCTGTTTTTGAACAGCATCAGGGCTGATATTAGCAAGCCGATAGGGCGTCTCTCCCCCAACAAGCCCTGAACCACGTAGTGGTAGCGTTAACGGAACGCGAGGGTGTGTGAGACCGTTCACGTAGAACGGGGTAAAGCCGGTAGAGGCATGCACGGCGTTGTTCAACGCAAACTGAACGACAGGGTGCATCGAACTTCAACGTTTTGGTGTTTTAGCGCAAACGCTGCGTAATACATCACCTATAACGCGATTGACTCGCTCGATTTGACTATCGTTCTGCGGATGATCCGCCGTGGATATGTCCAAACGTGTGCCGAGCACCTTGAAGATAGAATTTCAAAACTTCCCAGTGAAGCGAGGGTCTCGGTCAGAGACAATTGCTACAGGCAAACCGTGTTGCCGAAACACTCGATCGATAAACAGCGTTGCTGTACCTTCACCATCAATGGTTTCCGGCACTGTCTCTAAGTGAGCCATCTTACTCAAACGGTCAACAAAGACCACAATACCCGTATTGCCTTGTGCATCCTTCGGTAAACCGAACAGGAAGGTCATGCCGATGGACTCCCAACACCCAGAGAATAGATAGACTAGCTAGTGGCGCAGTCGCATGCGCTCAGGGTTTCACCCATTGACACGTTTCGCACGTAGGCACGTATGTGCTTACCCATTTGTAAAGTTTGGGCCACCAGTAGCATTGGCCAACTAAGCCATAGGTCTTCTCACGACCGAAATGACCACTCAACGCAATATCATTTGCCTCTTAGAGGATCCGATAACTCAACCCCTCATCATGAAAAAACAACGATACGAGGAGTATTCTCAATATATGTGCTATAGCACAACAGGCCTTGGTCTATGGAATATCGATGTATCCTCGCACGCAAACGTGCCGACAATTTAATGTCTGAGTCCTTAAACTCCTCGCTCCCCAGAGCACGTAGCAGCGCTACACAGTGTTCATCTTGGTCATATGTCGAACGAATGGGGTCAGTGACCGATGATGACAGAGTCGTTACATGAGCAAGCTTATAGTCAGGTCTACGTTACAACGCATCAGCCAAAGCATTCGGCTTGCCCGACTTATACGTCACCTCGAAGTTGTACTCGACAAAGAAGAAAAACCAACGAGCCATTCAATGAGAGAGGTGAGGCGAATGGGTCGCAGTGCGTAGTGACGAATGATCGGTATAGATCACAAACGGCTTGGAGCCAAGCAGATGAACTCTGAATTAGACATGAGCATACTTAATTGCAAGTAACTCCTTGTCAAGAACAAGGTAGCACTTTTCAGCTGCTTTCAGCTGTCGGGACTCAAACGCAACGACGTGTTCCCGTCCATCATCATCTGTTTGTAACAAAGCGTTGCCGATGGCAACAGATGCGTCCCAGACGACACTGAAAGGACGATCAGGATCGGGCAAAGCCAAGATTGGCGCATGAAGTAGACTCTCCTTTACTGCTTGAAAAGCATGATGCTCGGTGCCAGTCCAGAACCATTTCACATCCTTTTTTAGGAGACTGGATAATGACCGAGCCATATCTGCGTAATTCGTACTATGCTTGTGTCAGTAATTGTCAAGACCAAACCACTAAAGTAAATCTTTTTGGTTCTTCAGAACCGGCCAATCAACTATGGCTTTTACCTTAGCGGGGTCCGCTCTAAGACATCGCTTATCAATAAAGCACCAAAAATGGAATCTCTTGTGCACCAAAGATGCACTTAGAGGCGTTGGCATATAAATTGTTTGTGCGCATGCACTCGAGCGCTGCCCGTAAATGGTCGATGTGATTATCCACATCAGACCGGCCGTTCCTAGCACAACTATGGACAAAGATGTAATCAAAGTCAGTCTGTGCATAACCTCGGTGAGGTCGAATCAATTGCGTCACAAGATGATTAAACACAGCTGGGGCATTTGACAATCCTTGTGGCATTACGAGCAACTCCCAGAGCATACCGCTCGGAGTACTGACCGCTGTCAGCGAGATATCGTTCTCACACATGAGCAATTGGTAATAACCATCGAATAAGTCGAGCGCACTGTACATCGTACATCCCACCATGTTGTTATAAATAACATCTTTCCTAGGGAATGAGCCGGAATGGTGGCAGCATTAAGCTTATTGTAAGCATGAACAATGCTCCACTTTCCATTATGTTTTCGGACACAAAATGTCGGCGAAGAATGAGGAGATTCGCTCCCACGAACCATGACCGCCGATTGATTTGCACGAAAGAAGTCGTCCAAGACATCACACTGCTACTTTGGCAAAGGCCACTGCCGTGTTACGCAGTATTCAGTTCCAGGAACTAGGTTCATTTCGTGACGCACACCTCTATCAGGAGGTAAGACAGACGGCGGGTCGTGACACACCGCGTCTTGGAATTCCTTTACCAAAGTATACAACGGATCAAAAGGATCCTTAAGCATCGCAGATACATTGCGCGCAATTAGTGTCGCCTTCGTGTCCTCAAGGACGGACTCGTCCAATAACGAGGAAGAGTTCAACTCTACATCGGGTCGGATGACCACTAAGTCAGATAACGCTCCGGTCTGCAAGGATCGGCTAAAGCCTCCATCAGACATTTGTCTAGTTTGAAGAGAGCGTCCATGGACGAAAGAGTTGAGAGACGTATGTTACCATCAACATGACCAGTTACTCCATTAGCAAGTGTATTTAGTGTATAATTACTATTATCACTATGTGACGTTTCTGACGTGGGGCGCTCATCGGCTGCCACCTGACGTTGGGACTGAGGATTTGTAAACTCATTACGCTTCTCAAAGGCCGGGACAGTAGGGTCCCTGTAGTTGCTAGTTTTTTCAGCACGCTCTAAACGAGAGCTCATGTATTGAGCGACATCTGGTGGATTGTTAAGTAATCGAACACTTCACCCAGTGGATTAACACATAACACTTCACTTGCATTATGTGGGCCTTGCCCTGAATGCTCTGGCTGTTTGCCAACCATGCCCTTACCGACATTCAGTGAGGCGCCATCACGGCCTCCTTCACTCTGTGTAATTTCACGTGCCACCGCACTCACATCATGGGAATTATTTCCTGGATGACTCGCTTGTGGGCCCACCATGCTTGGCGCATGCAGTGACTCATTATCACAACGAGTATTACTCAACGGAGTACAAATCTCTTCAAATACGTTAGAAGAGCTTCTCTCAATACTCATGTCATAGACATCAAAATTAATTAGCTCGGACATTCCAATGTCCAGCACATTGACATCTTCCGTCAATGGCTTGTATCAATAGTGCTTTTGTTGTTTAGAAAAGGTGGGTTCCCGATTCTCCAAAGCTTCTCTAGGGACATTGCGCGTTGCGCATAAGATCTTCGACCTCCAATCAATCCATGGATCATGGCGTTGGAGCCAGACCATGACCAGGATGAGATCGTATCTCGAATCCAAGTCAAGGACGAGACATGGTTCTGTGCTGTCAAAGTCCAAAAACTTCACGCCCAAGTTCAAAGGAACCTTAGGCACAGTAACGCGACTACATGTCGCTAGACGATCGGTGATGGAATCACCCTCGTGCGCTTTGAGCTCCTCAGCGTATTGCTGATTCCCCTCAAGGGAACGACGTCGAGCATAATTGCATGACGCCCCAGAATCCATTAAAATCGACCAATGCTTCTCAAAGCCTTGAATTATCGCCTCGTCGACTAACAAGCCAGGCTTGTATCCACGCTCTGTGCTGACTGGCACAGAGATCTGTGGGGCTGAGCCCTGTTTTGGTCTACCTCGTAGAGAAGTGACAGAACTCAGTTCTACCCCAGTTGGGCGCCCCGCGCCTACTGGGTGTCGACGTTTCCCCGTGCCGCACCAGGTTTCTGGTTGGGGCTGGGGTTGCGACCCATAGGGTTCAGTAGCTGCTTACGCAAAGGACACGTAGGACGTGGATGTTTGGTGCTTCCGCACGTATTGCAACGTTTCACTTCCTGTCGTTGCTCGGCAACATGAAGCTCAGCTTCATCTTAATCTTCAGCATGGCTGAGATCCATCGGTTCTGGCTTACAGTAAGCTGAGCTATTTGCTGAGTTTGCCCTCGCATAGCTTGGAATGTACCCATTACAACCAAGTCTTGCTGATTTAAAGTTATGCTCAGCATTCTGAGAGATGCTCACAGCCTCTTCAAAAGTCGAGGGATGGACTCGAAAGACCTCGGTCTTGGTAACGTCAGTGCGAAAAACTTCCATAAAGACTGACACATAGACGGTCTCAGGGAGAGGGTCGGACTGCATAGCAGCCATCAGATTTCTAAACTACTGGACATAGTCCGTTAGCTCATTCTTACATTAACGGGTAGACCAAGAAGCGTGAGTGCACGCGATAGGCCTGGTTAGGCGGCGAGAAAACTCGCAATAGGTCTAACTTGAGCGAATACCATGTGGGAAACGCCAAGTCGACCGACGTACCGCACGTCAGAGTCCACTCTCTAGATCTTCCATCGAGCTTCAAGATGGCCAGCGAGACTCTCTGATGATCGGTTGAGATTAAGCCAAATCTCATGGTCATCTCAATCTGACGGATCCAGAGAGTGAGGTTTTCATCCTCCTTACCAAAGTAATGTTTAACATCCACCCTAACGGAACGAGGTTTAGCCTCTTCGTCTGGCATGGCCACAAAGCGTGTAGTTATAGCCGACGCTACTTGGTTCTGAACCTGCCCTAAAAGAGCCGTTTGATACTAAATGAAGGTCTCGGCACGCGCGTTAAGCACGTCGAGACCTTGCGCCGCGAGAAACTCAACATATTCTGGGCCTACGGCCGCGGTCAGCTTATCTAGAGCAACCTTTTGGACCTCGTTGAGGGATGTGGATTGCTTCACCATCACAGAGGGTCAGTCGTAACGACTCAGGCGTAGATTGACTACAAGTGCTACCAAGTGTAGCGGATCTACACAGCTCCCTAAGTAAGACGGCGACTTAACGCTCTTACGAGCAACTTAGGTTCGAGAATCCGACTCCTGAGAGTCACACAAGCTCAAGAGCTTACGGTCCCTGTTCCAAAGGGGACCAAACGATTCAAAAGAATCACAGCACAGAGTGCTCAAGGATAAGCTACCTTCACAGGCGTTGCCTAGTCCTTACGATCAAGACGCCCCGTAGGGCACGTGTCTCTTACTGACCAAAGGGAACTGAACTTTATTTCTTCTTTTAACCTAAAAGAACACCTTAGAACAACGTAATTAACCTGACCTAAATAAAACCTCTTAAAAGGTCTCGCAATCAATGGTTGACAGACATCAGTCTTCAACAATTGATACACTTACTGTAGTCTATTATCACTTTACAGGGGACCCCATCTCTTGTGTGCACCACACCTATTGTAGACTATCAGCCGACGTGTAACTTTGTTACACAAAGGGACCTGCAACAGCTATCAACATCGAGGAGCATGACTTGCAGCTACAAAACGAGGTCCTGTAGCTCCAAATGCTAGATCGATATCGTGTGACGGCCCTTTACGTCCCAGTTGTCCTGAACAAGGGCTCTCTGAGAACGAGTCTACCGACGGCGCAATTTACACGCGGAAGAGGTGATCAAACGACCGCTCAGACTGATACTTCGATCCTGGCAGCGTAGCTAGACCATTGAAACCTCGTTCCGCGGTGATTCTGATCAAGAGATATCGACGTGTGTCACTACTCTACGGACACTTTGTATCTTCATCGCGGTGATCAATCAAGCGAACGGAAGGGCGGTGGTTTTGTTGTCCCAGACGAAGAATGATCGAGCGCAGCAATTAATCTGAGACGAGTGCGTGAAATGTCGCCAGATGATCACGTTCGTTATAGCATGGCCTCGTCGTTGATTGAAGATTGAAAGCCTGATTCGTGACCACAAGAGTCTTACACAACTATTGGACGCGGTGGCTTCCCTCGTCTTCGAAAGAATCGCATGCTGATTGTACGGCCGGGAGAATTATAGCTTGACGTAGGATGAGCGCGCACATTACCGGGCATACCAATGGTGTATGAATTATGTAAGCGGCGGAGCTCAAGCGATGGGCTGACATTCGTCAACATCCATGTCCACTTCTGCTCACGACTGTGCCTGCTTGTTCATTTAGATCCCGTGATGATAGCAAAACTAGGTTTCAGATGTCAATTGAAATGTAATTTGTTCATCGATGCTTACGAACCTTTTGTTCTATTGCTTGGGCACCGTGTTCTGCATCAAAACGCACCAGTGCTCCTCCAGATAGCCGAGTATTCTCTGCTTACTCGTCTTTCTTGGCTGCAGTGCACGACATATGCGTTGACATATGTTTCCTTCTGATCGAGGAAGACACCGTTATAGCTGATGGTAAGAAATACACTATTAATGTCGTCATCTCTTTCCCCCCCAGTAAAGCGCTACCCCTCTTTCTATTTTCCTCGGGAACGTTGTATACATGATCATCACCAACTTCCTCGCGTCAACGTCAGCATCAGTGTCGGCGCGTGATGAGTGGGATGCATATTCTCATTTGTCCGACACGTGACAACCTAGCCGCGACCCGAGATTGCTTGTAGAGCACAACTTTACATCGCAAATGTACTAGTGACAGATAGTGCAATCACACACAAACGCTTGACGTCATTGTGCGCGTTTTTTAGAACCGCAACAATACGTGAATGCTTGCTGATTCTGTCCAAAAAACAGTTAGCTTTGTGCTCTTGACATCATCTTCGTGGAATCTACTGCCTTGAACATGTGGAATCCGTAATGGATGAATCATTGTAAGGAGTGAAGAAATTGACTACATTTGCTGACGCGTCTCGCAAGCAAACAAGTACATGTGCACGGACTGACAAGGGTGGGGCCCGTACGTTCTCTCTTGGTTGTGGAACAAGATTCCTCACGACCACGATTCCCAATACAAGACGCATCGTGGCACCCAGTCATTTTCTGTATGATCGGACCAGTGTGAATCTGGACTTTGGCCAACGTTGTGTTTCCGACAACACCCGGAAGATACATCAGCTGTCGGAGGAGGGGGGGGGCGGTGTATGTATCTGGTGAGTACCGATACGCCGCTACGAACTCATAAATATCCTAATATACCATCACAAGATTAGTCATACCAGTTCCATAACTTGAGCGTGCGCCTCTATCACGTCTTCAAGCACTTGTTGACTAGTGGTCTCCATCAGCGTCGAGATGAAGTCGCATATGATCATAATCCATGAGAGGATGTACTGGATGAGGAAAGCCGACTCTCGCCACTTATAGCGTAAGGCTTGTACTGCTCACGCCCATGCGTATCGGCGCATGGTACGAATGAATTATGATGGATCAATCGATTAAAAACAGAGGTTAGAGGCTATCTGTGCATACGTCTTGCCACGTTACCGTTACAAGACAAAGTACACTGATTTGTTTTTTCTTTCATTATCGGCGTACAAGTAGGCCTTAAAAAACGCGTGTCCGAAACCCGCGCGCTATGGTCAAATCGAGCTCTAAGTATCATACTGAATCGTCGTCATTGCGAGTTCGAGCGGTCTTTTCTCGTATCACGAGATCTGCTTGAATACTGATCAAAAATTGTTGGCCGACTTGGATACGAATATTTCATGAAGCTTCTTCAACTAACGGAACCCTACAGCTTCCCTAAAGACATATGACACTATCTCGAATCTCTTTTCCTGCATTTCACTTGCGCCTCGTATACTCAAGCATGTTCCCCCATCTGTTGGCCAATATTGGATACAAACCCGCGTATCGACGAAATGCAAGTGCGACGTGCTGCACTTCCGATACCGACTGCAGCGAATACCTGTTCATGCATCGGGGTTTATATCGAGGCTACTTGTCATCAGGCCGCGTAGGTCGCACCTAGCAGAAAGTGTGACGGCACCACCCGTCTACAGTCCCTTCTCTTCCACCTGCAAATGGCACGTACGTGCTAAACAATCGAACGACAGGGCACGAGGAGAAGATCAGCAGGACCATCGCCGTGCTCGCCACGGAGACCACACCGACCAGCCGAACATCGGCGTCGCTCGAGTCTGCGCGCCGCGTCCCGGAACAACGTTCACACTCGCTTTTCCATACGCCGCCGCACGGCGCGTCTGGGAGCTGCACGACTCGAGCGGCTGCCACGACGCGCCCAGTGACGACGAGGGGATTGAGCGGTGGCGACGGTTGGAGGTACACGGGAAAAGCCGACCACGGCGTTGCGTGCCGTGGCATGTGCTGTACAAGACGAGACGTGGGCTTCCGTCGTGGTGCCAGAGAAACGTTCGAATCAGACGTTGACGAACTGCTGCCGCGGCGCAGTACTCGGCGCCATTGCTACGGAGTAACGGCACTTCGTGATCAAGTGGGGTGGCAGTCATGGGCTGAGGAGAAGCGCTGCTACTTTGTTCACTTGCGCGAAGAGTGTCGGAGGTGCGTGGGGACCGTGAAGCCTGTCCTGGTGGTTTGGAACCGGATTCCATCCTGAAACAAAGCCCGTTGGCGGACGACAAGCGCACGTGAATCGGGGGCTACACGGACGCTGGATGAGAGTCAGCAAGTTGTCCCGGACCTCTACACCCGCCTCAATCGACTTTCTGGTGGAAGAATCAGTCGAGTAACTTGATCTGTGCTGCAAGTGCACTGTCATCGAAAGCGTCCCCATCGCTCGCCATCTCGCGCGCGGTCGTGAGATTGTGCTAGGTGCGGGACGTCCACGCAAGGTGTTGTCTGTATGCGGAATGAGCGCGAACAGCGTAGCAGCGAGCTCCACTGCAACCACCAGTCTTTGAAAAGTTTCGATCGTTGTCTTCTGACAACAGGACCCCCATCAGGTGCGTCATGTGTCGAAGCGTGAGAATCACACTGGAAACGAAAGAGGCACATGATATACACTTTCGTTATTGCCAATGTCAGCCGCATCGACGTTGCAACATCTGGATATGGCAAGACCGAACAAAACGTATCGAAGGCACCGACTATTTGTGGTCGTCGTTTCACCGTGTTAAGATGAACGCGTCGATCCCTCACGACGCTGATTGAAAGATGAACACTGACACGAACCAAGGCCAGGTGCATACTCGTAAGCAACGCATGAAGCTCTGTCGATGATACAATGTGTGCAGCGCAAACGCTTCTGATCTCCCAGTCTCAGTATTTTTTGTCTTCCGTTCCGACCTTGGGTTTTCGTATGACTTTTTGACGTGGGTTACAACGTCGTCGTGACGTTTCAGACGTTCAGATCCGTTTTGTGCTTGCTGTGTGTTGTAGTCAACGTGTCCGACCACTCTTTTGTCGACGCTCAGCGATCAGCTGAATAGGCGAGTAATAACGAGCGCTGTCAAAAGTCAGGTGGTGGTTGGTCTACTTCGGTATCGCTGTTGTCGTCAGCTTGGACACATGGCAGTCGCTGCTGATCAGTCATCGATCGCCCAAGGCGGTGTTTGGACACACTTGTGCAACTGGGATCAGCTCTTGAAACGCGTGAGAAGGATTCTGAGTTCTCTTCGGCTTACAGCTTTGCGTCACTTTTCACGATGAAGGTCCGAAGGAGGATCACGCTACATTTGCCATAATCACTACTACGTCCTTGAATAGGGCATTGCTGGTCGCTAATCGTTCCTCAATATGCCTCACCTTTACTACTACTACTACTACGTCCTTAAGTGGGTCCTGCACCAAACAGACTGTCCGTTACCTGACTTTCGCGCAATGGTACCAGTAAGTATTCTATCACCATCGACGTGCAAGGCGTGATGGAGCAAGTCAACGCATGATTGACCCGAGGCGAGCAAACAAGTGAGTATTCAAGGAGTCACATGGTATCAAGTAAAAGTCAATGCCTTATTCTCACTCATGGTGATTAACGCAGCTACAGTGTACCGTACGACTTGCAACCGTAGCGAAACGCGATCACTCGGGTGGGGTTCGTCGTCGATTATAAAAGTCTGCGTACTTTAGCTTGATAACGACTTGCACCGCAGCGTCGAGATGACCTATACGTTCTTGCAGATGCTCAGTGGGTTTAAATGTCTTGGAGTACCAACGCTGGAAGAGTTCGTGTATAAAGTTCGACATTATGCCTTTAGACACTTCATTTGTCCATGACCAATAACGATTTTTCTCACTGGGTGACATATTCTGCAGCATGGCATTAGGTATGTTCATGCGAAAAAGGAAGTTGACGAGTCTCTTTTCCCCACCTAGCTTTTGTTGCAGTACATCTATCACAGTAATCGGCTGTGCCGCAGGCTTGTTTTTGTTGTAGTCGTTCACATACTTCACCATCCGGCCCACCATTTTCTCATCAAACCACTCAGTTTTAAAAAGGCCAGGCCACACCTTATCAAAAGCAGTCGAGGGAGCCACGCCATTGAGCGCGCACATCTTCCAGAAGTCATCTTCCACCTGAAGTACGTGGACGGAAAGAGGGTGATCGTTCTTTGCGGCGCGCAACAGCAAAAGAAATTGAGCTTCCCCACCATAGCGCTTGATGAGGACATCCAAATACGCCATTTCGCCGTTTTCGGCCGCCGTGAGCTTGCTGTAATTGATAAAGGCTCTTATTTTCCGACTTGCGAGGTTGGCTTGGAGTGTCGAGGTCCCGTGTCTAGTATCGTCGAGCTTTAGTATGTCAAACACGTCACTTAGTTTTTTCTTCTCCTTTTGCCAGCTTGTCAACTGATCCATCGCCAGCTTCTCCACGGTAGTCGCAGGTTCCTGAAACCGCGCAGGGTTGTCTTTGCTTGCCTTCAGCGCCGTAGAAAACACGCGAGCCATATTCTCAGCTCTGTAACGCTTGGTGAGATGGTCGATCAATGACTGATCAGACGCTTCGTAGCGGCGGTACAGCTCCCTCAACTCTTCATTTCTCAGTGCAGCATCCAGATCGTTCACCAGTACACGGTTCCGCAAGTTCTGAAGCTCTACCCGCTCCCTCATGGGCTTCGAAATTATGGACAGAAAATCGAAAATGCCCCTTTCGTCGGCGTCGGGCGGACCATCACGCGTTGACGACCTCGAGGCAGTAGCGTCGTCGTCGTTGTCCGGCAATGGACGAACGACCGCCGGGAAGTCGAGCGCTGTCACGTTAGAGCTCGCGGGTTCCAAGACGCCGTCCACACGGGACGAAAGAGCAGATGACGTCAGGAAAACGAGAGAGTAGACGCGCATTGTCGAGAGAACGGAGTTACTGTCGTAGGAAGAGCGGATGGTAAAGTGGGGACTGGATGCGTGCTTCGCTAACGAGCGAGCGATCGCTTGAACCAGCCACGTGGTCAATAGCGTACGTTCGTGCAGCATATTCTACCAATCTGGTGATCGAGCGACCACATCCGCAAGAAGGTGTGTCCCAACCCGCTCTGCTCGATCCGGCCTCGTCCACGTGACTTTCTGCTCGGCTAAATGATGACAGTATGGACTTTTCCAAGCAGATAAGTTAGAGCGATTTAAATAATCAAGGTGGGTAACATGACAACATGCATCAAATAGTGACAAGAATACAAAAACGCTCCAATTATATAATAAAAATGGGAGTCGCATTTGAGCCTTCAGTTTTCGCTAATGAGCCTTCACCCTATACATTAAACAAGTCATTAAATTTAGAGGTCTTTAAATTCTAAATTATATTGATGTGCTTTAAAGAAAGGAGATTTATAAGTAAACACCTACCCTTTGATTGGTACAAACCAACCTAAAATAGAGGCAACTCCTAAAGTACCGTAAACTCCCTAACTAGCTACTGCACACTTATTGATACAAAATGCAATATAAATATTCTTTGCTTTGTGCACACCCCTCCATAATACAGGCCTCATTTGTGTCAGCACACAGCCTTGCGTATGACGTCCGCTCTCATTATCCGGCATCTCCCTATAGGTATCCCTATTTTTACTGCCATTTCCCCTAACTTATAGATGATTATAATTTTTAGATCATGCAATATGCATTCATCTGACTCATACTGAAAGAACAATTGTCGACGGGGGACATGTACCTTCCCAGTTAAACAGTCTAAAGTTACTAATTGCCATAATTAGTAACGTAAATGCACAAGATACAATGGTATCGATTTTAATATCAAGACAGCACTGCGATCGTTAATCCGGTGCGGGGGGTGACTGGATTTACGCTATCGAAATATCGAAAGAATCAATCGAATATGCTTGCACCGCCTGCGGAGGCTGTCAACGCGTCTCCGGAGGACGCGGAAAGGATTTTGCTTTCTCATGCGATAAGTGAACGATGCACCTTATAAAGAAGTCGCTCAAAAAAGTGCCGCTTGGGTGAGATCAGGTAAGTCTGGTTGGGTTGTGCTCATGCTGGTCGGTACAAGAACCGACGGGAATACCTCACGGATGAGTCGCGAAAGCGTCGCAGCTCAACGCGAAGTTGCAAGTGTCCATTTACCGTGACAATTACAAGGGAAACAGTATGCAATGATGATGACAATGACCATACTATTGATTGCAGCGATGGTGTGGAACTGTGGCAGTGTTCCAGTGGTCTTTGGCTATTAAAAACAGCGAACACTACCACGAAGCAGCAGATGATGTATCTGCCTATCCCGCCGCACGAAAAATTATTCCATACAACGTTACGGCGATCAGTGCCATGGCAAGAGCAGGTGCAGCACCCAAGGTCATCTTGGCAACAGTTCGTCAAAGAGATCCAGATTGCAATCACATTCCAAGGAACATATACAACGCAAAAGCGGTGGTCCGGAAAAAACATCTTGCTGGAAGAATACCTATGGAGATGCTGCTGGATGCACTTTAAGCAAATAACATTCCCCATGATTACGACCGCGACGACCAAGGTCGAAATACCAAGCTTTTCCTTGCACCAAGCGTATGCGTTCGACTTGCACGAGAATTTCCTCATGTCATGATCATGGATTGTACATACAAGGCCAATAAGTACGTATTAATAGCATCTGATTTTTAAGATGACTTAATTTATCAGCATTGACCGTTTTTCTCTTCTTATTAGATTTAAGATGTCAATGCTACACATAGTTGGAGTGTCTTCAAGTAATGACAGCTTTTCGGTCGCGTTCACAAATCTTTCGTCCGAGCGAGAAGAAGACTACAACTGGGATTTCTATTATGTAAAATGCATTTTCATCGCCTATTAACTACCTCATGTAGCTGTTACGGATCAGGAACTTGCGTTAATGGCTGCGCTTCGTACGCACCTTTCTAAAGCGCACAATCTTCTTTGTATCATAAATATTTCAAAGAATGTACTTGCCAACTGCCGCAAGCACTTTCAACAAGATTGGGAAACGTTCGAGGCTAAATTCAAACAGCTGTGTTATTCCATCGGTGTTTCATCATACAAGACACATTGGGCTGGCATCTGCAACCGCTATCCTATTTCCGTCAGCAAATACATTGAAAGGACTTGGATATGTTATAAAGATCGGTTTATCCTTGCATGGACCAAAGCATACCGACATCTTGGAAAAGTAGCAAGTAATCGAGCCGAGGGACAGCATGGAGCAGTCAAATCGCGGATAGCAGTGTCGACGGGCGATCTTGCAGATGGTTATCAGAGGATATTGCTTGCCGTTGATCATCAAAACAAGGTCATTCGGCACAGCATTGCCTATAGCCGCGCACATACGCTTATCGCTCTCTTGGGTGATACTTGGGCTGATGTTCAACGAAAATTATCACATAACGCACTAAATAAGGCACATGAAGAGGTAAAGAAGGCACGTATCTCGCCGTCAACTCCATGTACTAATCTCTTTACATCAACACTTGGAATACCATGTTCGCACCGCGTTCGCGACATCTTAGCAACGCGTGGGCGATTTCACGAGGAATATTTTTTCAGTTGTGGTTTGATAGCAACGAGAACACCTGTCACGAAGATACTATCGATCTTACTCTGGAACAAGCCCTGTCACGAATTCGGTATCGCTAATCTCAGCTACCACCACACCAACAGCGCATTCTGTTGTATAGTATTAATATTTTACCACGAGAGAAAGTACTTGTAGAAGTGAATGAACTTCTACCAGTACGGCAGGGTCGCGGTCGTCCAGTTGGCGCTCGTGGGCGTCGCGGAAAAGACAACGTCTCTACTCGCCGCGATCCAAGTGCATTCGAGAATTATTTGTTGCAAACTGAAGCTGTTCAGAAGCCAGACGCTGAATCCAATGTGAACGAACAGGGTCGTAGTCGATTTAAGGGACAACAAACATTGTCAAATCCTCATCCACCAGAAGAAACGCCTACATGTCAAACATAGATGCACAGCAAGGTTGACTACGTCTTACACCGCGCGAAAGAGAGTACAATATCTACCGGAATCTCGTGCATCTTCATTCCCGGACGAGCTGTGATGCTCGCTGCGATAGCAAAAGTTGGTGCAGTGGAGGGAGCGGACGTGATCACCACTAGGTCGTCATTTTTTACCGTTGCCTGCTCGAACTGTTGCAAGCAGACGAACAAAACAGTACCACAAAAAGTTAGTGATTCTGCTGCCGACCCTTTGTCTTGTACCTATCTTTTACCATCTTCTGGCGACGAAAAACTTGACTATTCATCAGCAGCACTTGACTGGATACAGGAATTTAAACTGCGTGTGCTGAGGTGTTATATAGAAACAAATGCGTTAGTACACGTAATGTGTGAAAAGAGCGTAACCTGATGTAATATCTAAGAATTAATACGGTGAAAAGGCACAAACTCACCTAATGCTGAAGCTGCCTGGCAACCGAGTTAAGCAACTGCGTGGCGTCGACGTGAATCTGAGCGATCCGGTGGCCATCTGCTAAGGTAAACACCTAATGGTCACCAGTGAACGCACCTTTGCAGGTCATCGGCCGTGTTTACGTGTACGTGTACGTGTGCGTGGGAGTACATGTGTATGTGTGTTAAGGTCACAAGTTGTGCCTCTTTGCTTTCGCCGCGGGAGCTAGGGCGGCCGTCCAGCCTCATTTCTTCTCGCATTTCAAGCGTTGTTACGTTTTTCTGGACTCTATTTAAATTAAGGAAAATGGTGGTAAAAATAGGGATACCTATAGGGAGATGCCGGATAATGAGAGCGGATCCATACGCAAGGCTGTGTGCTGACACAAATGAGGCCTGTATTATGGAGGGGTGTGCACAAAGCAAAGAATATTTATATTGCATTTTGTATCAATAAGTGTGCAGTAGCTAGTTAGGGAGGTTACGGTACTTTAGGAGGGGTCTCTATTTTAAGGTTGGTTTTTACGCATCAAAGGGTGGGTGTGAATCTATAAATCGACTGAAGACATACCGTTTATTCATCTCATGATCTAGTCAATTGGACCCGTGGAAACCTTCTTCCAAAGCCATATAAAGGACTGAACCAGCTCACAGAAGAGCTGTTTGATTCTGTGGACGAAGGCCCCCACGCACTTGACGAGCTAATACTGCCGTAAGGCTATTTTACAACTATCAAAAGGCAACAAAGGGTGGGTAACCGCAAGAACGATAAGGCCAAAGCAGTGGATCTGCGATGCTCATGCAACGGCCGCCGAACTTATTATGGTACCAAGTCAGATACAGCGCCTCATCGCCAGCGCATGGGATCCAGCCGCGTCACTAGCTGCTTTTTTCTCTGCCACGACTACACGACAGCGACGTCAAGAACAACCAGACCAGTGGTCGATTAAAGTTACTCATGAAGAGCATAATTATGATCCCTTTATAGGTATCAAGGTGCATCCACGTGTACGTGATCTGACGGAAGAACAAGAACAATCGGTGATATCGAGTCTGCGTGCAGGCATCAGAGCTGGTCGCATCGTTGCCTCCCTACTACAATCCGATATTGTGGGTGTTAATGCGCGCGATATATACAACATTCGCGCAATGCAGCGCCGCAGATTGCTAGGAGGAAGGTCTCCACTTACAAACTTGCTTAAAAATTCTAGCAAAAAGAAATGACCAAAACAGAAATGCGCCATACTACGCGAAATTTGATGCTGAGCAGCAGCCCACGCACCTATTTATCGTGTCTCCCTCTTCCAGGGGAATTACTTCCTGTTTCAGCTCAAGTCGAATATTTTTGATTGACGCCACTTACAAGACCAATCGATTTCGACTACCTCTGCTGCACATTGTGGGCGTAACTGCGACCAACAACAGCTACACTTTCCTCTATTGCTTTATGAGAAACGCGACAGAAGGCGACTAAATCTGGTCGGTGCAGATCTTGAGGCGGGTATTCGGGATGTTCGACATCGCTACACCAACACCATTCGTTGTTGATCGCGAGATGGCATCAATGAACGCGCTCGGTAACTGTTTTCCCTTTTCGAGGACACTGCTTTGTAGATGGCACATATACATGAGCATCGCTGCCAAGATGCGAAGACATATTGACTCCACAAAGGGGTTTAAACAGTTACAGCCCACGTGGAACTGCTTGGTAAGAGCTCAATTAACGACAAAGCATAACCTCCAGCTTGTTGCGATGAGGTTGGTCCTACCTGTTCATGTAATGATGTGTCTGGATGATACTTGACTGGTTTACAAGAAGATTTTAGTGTCTTGCTACTTGCGTGATTGCCTACATTACGGTTACGTGACAACTTCACGTGTCGAGAGCGCGCATGCGGCTATCAAGAAGTGGTTGAATGGATCCACAGGTAAGAAGCATTACTTTGAACTTAGTGATATTGGTAGTTTGGCTACTTAATTATATACTTGCCCTTAAATGATCTATTGTCGGTAAGTACAGCTCTCGAGTTGGCTTGCCACGGCCAAGTTGCTATAGTCAGCCATTAAAACGCAATGGAACGCGCCATCGTCGAAATACAGCTAGGACCTCTGTTTTCAGGGGTGATGGGCAAGATTTTCGCTGCAGGTGTACTAGCAATACATCTTCAATGGCTGAAAAGACTTGACCCGAGACCTTGTCAGAATCTGATGACAAATGAAATGAGAAATCCTTGTCGTAGTGCAATATTCAGATTGCATCGGCCGTTTACAGTACAAGATTTTGACCAGCATTGGTGGTTGGTCTAACCCTCAACACAAAGGGCTGATAACGAGACAGTCATATCTGATATTGTCCATTATGATACTGTGCTGAAAGGCCTTCGTGAGAGGTGTGTGAATGCTGACAGACACCAGCAAAGGATGCTAAACTATCGTGCTATCTCTGCTCCAGATTACGTAATACGTGACCCTGTGCTAGTAAGGACGGGCGGGCGCCCAACAGGATCTACCCGCCGCAATTTATCTCACTTCGAGCACGTACAGAACTCGTCTAATCCCAAGAGACGTCGACGATGTGGACGCTGTAAAAATTTGGGGTACAATGCAAGGATATGTCGTCAAGCCGCAGAAGAAGAAGAAGCAGTGCCTCCAGCACCTCCAGCATTGCGACCGATTGAAGATATAGCGCATTTCGGTACTGTGTTTGATGCTGTCAAGATACATTAAAATTTAACTGTATGTTAAATGTTAATAGCCGTTAGCAATATACATACCCCCCTTTTACTAAGATGCCATCACTATGTAAATGACTCTATTTAACTACACATTAATTTTGGTCTGAATGGCTTTCTAACAACGTTTTAAAGATTTCCACAATAAGGGATTTATGGAGATAGGCTTGCTGTATCACTTAAGCACATCTAGAGGTTGAGAAGCATAAAATACGTGTTGTGATATCAAGATCATATACATATATATACACGTTTATGTCTTAGCCACCTTAACCTAGCCGATGCTAGCCTACATTTGAAATTCTATATTAGTTTGCTATCCCATTCAGCAAAAGTTTGGGTAGTCTACGATATCTCAACACATAGATGTATTTACGATCGCAAACGCAGTCGATCAACTTCATGTAAGCAATGTCAAAGCAACGCACGATATAGAACGAGCCGCATTCAACAATAATTTCAGTCAGTGACAAGAAGGCGGTCACCGCAACTTCAAGACGACTCAAATTACTCTCGAACAATGCTGTATTTACTACAAACAATTGTTAGGATTATACGAGTCAGCGCGCGCACTATCGTCTATCGGTATCACGTACACAGCTCACGGATCAGTTCATCGTCCGACTACACCATCCTCGTCATGCAACACAATACTCACGTCAAATATCACCGCAGATAGTGCATCGTTTGTCTAAGGACAGGGCACCGGTTCACTCATTTCGTTCATCCTGTAGAGCGGGTGAGCCAAACCGCAGCAGCCGTTCTCATGACCAAATTCACATTACAACCCCGATCTATATACAGCAGCTAGTGACGATGGAGGATCAACAGGAGCGCGAAAATACGTCCATCATCAGGTATATAAGCGTTTGTAATCCGCTGAACGGCAGCATGACGATCAGCATCGATGAAAACAATTCATAGCGACGCAAACCTTCATCGATTCTGCAAACATCAGTGTTTCCGTCGCCACGTTCTTGTCATCAGCACATACGAACACTTGCGTATCCATCTAGCTGCTAGAAATAACGACGTCCGTTACATTGACGCTCACTGAGGGCATTAAATAGCTGGATAGGCGATGCACAAAGCGTTTGCCATTGGATAAACCATCAAGGCTTTAATCGGTTCGTGATTGATTAGGTCAGCAGATAAATCTAATCGATACTGCTTTGAACCCTACAATGCTGTCACCGTATGTAGAAAACGACGACCTGTCTTTAGCCACTCATGTCGTGCGTGACGTTGATCGGTGGCAAAAAGCTTCCAATCGCGTTTAGATGAAGGTATCCAGAATCTGATCTTGACTAAGGAAATGTCTTCGACGGCATTATGCATCCATAGTCCGGGCAGTGGCAGAAACACGAGCGACGACGGTACGAGCGACGGTAACGCCTGACGAATGGCAGGAGGATTGACGGTATCGTACAATCCTAGCTGTTTCGTTAGCCAAAAAAAATCGCAAAAACTTGAGTGGTCGAACAATCCGTTCCGCTCCCTTTAAAATAAATTGACGTTCTTTAATGCTCCTGATTCGAAAATATCCACGGTCGATCTCTAAGACACATTATCATCGTTACAAAAAGCAGAAGAATATATGACCTGCGACGCAGCGATACATAGCACAAAGCCTGCTTCGCCTGTTGCGCGCTGTTTTTAAGGCGAAGCACAAAGCCTGCTTCCCCAAGTGCGCGCTGTTTTGCGCTGCGTCGCAGGTCAAATATTCTTCTCTTCTTGTAACAATGCTAATGTGTTTTAGAGATCGACCGTGAAAATTTTCAAATAAGGAGCGTAAAAGAACGTAAATTTATTTTAGAATTTAGAGCCCTCTACATCCAATGACTTGTTTAATGTATAGTGTGAAGGATCATTTGCGAAAACTGAAGGCTCATTAGCGGCTGTCATAAAAACACGTACATGATAAACAACTGCACCTGACAACTGCACATACTATGAAATGCGGTAATTTATCATGAAGCTAGAGTGCGCCAAATAATCGAGGAATCTGCACCTGTTTCTGTTATTTGGTGCACAATTTCACAAATAGAGAAATGGTTCACCAAGTAACTGAAATAGAATACAAGCGCCACAACATGGACGAATTAGGCGTTAAATAATCGGACAGAAGAAAGGGCTCCAGCGGTGTAGACGAATTGACCGAATACACATCACCTGAAATTATGCAAATACATACATGCACGTATATCTTCACACCTTCATCCGTGTACATCCATGTACATCCATGTATCGTCACGCCCTCCACACCCTCTCAACTTTTTCCGTCACAACTCGAAGCGCAAGAAGGAGTAGGTGCTGACGCGTCAAACGTAGTCTTGAAGTGTGCTCACGTCGTTCGATATGATGGCTACGTTGCTTCTGACCCTTTCATCAGCCTCATGTGATGTGCTAATGTATCAACATGTAGATCTGTCTGGATTACACATTTCCACAAGATATCGTTGCGAAGGAATAATAGAGAAAGCGCCGTACTTAAATGACGCGTACACAGTGCTGTGTTTCATACTCAAGGGTACGTACGTCTCGAGGCAGTGTGAGATCAAGTATAGAGAAGAAACAAGAGCAGGTGTTTTGATGGAGAACTCACAAATGTGTGTTGGTGCTGTTGAAGGTGCTAATGCAAGTGTTTGCGAAGGCTTTGAATGCCAAGACTACCGTCATGCTGGACTTAGACCTTATTGGCTCTAGCAACAGGACATAAGCGGCCATCAGCATAGAGGAAAGCGTCTATGTAAAAGGCGACTTGAATACAGATGCACACTTGCCATCGTCAAGATTGAAAGGCCTTGTGGATGCGATTACCTGCATTTACGGATAAAGATGTCGTTGCTGACTGGTTTGTCATGCCTTCATATTTGTCTTTCGAACTACAGAGTCGACAATGCACTTATTGTTGCGTCTGCGTGGTAATCAGTTCGTTCTTCTGTTTGTTTTACGAACAATACGATTCGAAATGCACAATTATCGTTCAGGCGTTGTGCGTCTATTGTACGACCCAAACATGAGCAACAACGAGCATGTACAGCTGCCAGCTGCGAGCCGTAAGCAGCTCGAGTTTCTACTTCGAGACGGAATGCTCACTCTCGACGCAATAGACGTAATTTAATGATACAGGGAGTGTATATTTTGATAATGCGTTACGATCAATCTGCAAGGAGACGCTTATTTAAATGGGTAGGTATGATGTATCCGAAAACGAATGTACGCGTATAAGATGCTAGACATGGTGTGTATAGACGCTAGAAGGTAACAATTTACACCATTTTGAGCACCATATCCACCTATACATGTCCGTTTTTGTCTTGCTGAATTTTGCTCACGATTTCGTGTAAATTCGTCTGTTGTTTATTTAGGCGTAAATCTACAGCATCTGTAAAAACACCAACAACAACATCGTTTTCTTCCCAGGTCGTACTTAGGAAACCATTAACGTGATCAAACATAGCGTATACAATACTGATACATTTTTTATTTTTGATTATTCGGGGCAATTTTTATTATTTCGATCATTCATGTTTTTCTGTCACAAGATGAGAATGAATAATAGCAGGCACCACTAATGTATATTAACGTATTACACATCCTCATACCTGGGATCCCATGGCCACATACTGACTGTTGCTTCTTATTTATACAAATGTCGTCGCAGCAAAATAGAAGACAAAAGGCACTCCCGGCACTTTTGTGGTGCCGAATCAGTATTTGTATCCGTTGAACACTTGGTCTTACACCACGTAGGTTGATGGCGCGCAAGTACCTTGCCACAGAATGTACGTTGTCGCTACGACGCGAGCACCAATATACTGACATGGCGCATTGAGACGACAATGTTACTGATGTAGCTTTAAGAGGTGTGAGTATATCGTACGACATATTCAATGTAGACCGAAAGTATCGAGATACCTAAAGGAAGTGATCGAAGTTTTGCAAAATGCACAGTAAATATATTTAGGTACTAAGTCCACAACCTCCTGTTCCTGATCAAAGCCTACTAAATTCTCTCTGACTAAACGTTAGTAATCTTCTGGTCGCGGATTACTGTTCGTCTAGTCCTACGTTTTTAATGCAGACAGAGTGCTTCTAACAAACACGTAAACGTACTAAATATGGGGGACGTCACTGTCTGGAAGGACAGTGCTGGTGAACCCCGGCACACCAGCACCCGAAGGTTTTAACTTTTTCTGCAATCACTGGATATCGAAACCAGAGACCTCTCGCATGGTGCTGCCACACCATACCACTTGATCTACCGGCTCTTGTGCGAAAACTCATCCCGAGGAGTACTTAGCACAACTTAACCTAAAATGGTGTTCACTGTGTCATCTATCGCAGCTAGCAATACCGCGCCTATCTTCACAGCATTCAGACTGCAATGCCAGGTCAATACCGACATTGATACCATCACCAGCAAATTCTTACATGAACAACATAAACCCGGAGCCAGCATTGTGCACTTTACTATTGTGCGATCTACAACGTGTGTCCGCGACCATCTGCTTTGCCACATGCAAGAGCACAGCAAATGTATGCTAATTCCTTTAAAATAACGTCTGCCCTTGCTTCTCTTGTATCTCCGTCTTCCAATCTTGCATATAGACGTGAAACGAGGTGAGCCAAATCGATGTCATTGACGACAAAGAATGTCCGCGTGAATTATATCTCAATCAATAACTTCCTCTATCATGTACCTTTCTAAGTAAGTGTTGATGGATACCAAGGTGCTAGTCAGCAACGCTTTACTTATCAGTTAATTCAGTTCGTGTTGTTGACCAAATAAACCACCATCGCTGTTAGCCGCGCGCCATTGTGTAATCAAGCCGCTGCATTCGAAGTTTCTGGTTCAATATATAAAAGTACGATCAAAAGAGATTTTATCAGGAAAAGTAACTAACAATATTTAGCTCTGCTTTTCCTTCATTGGAACGTGTTCATTTAAAAGCCAAGCGCTCAAGTGCGCTTACCGTGTACATGAAACTGCGACTTACTTGCCTACACTGCGCAAGCATAGGTTACTTGCAATTTGTCAGTGCCAGCATTGGTGCCCTAGTGAACAAAGAAGATCAAGTATTGTTCTGTAGATCGCAAGTAGCCCGTTCAGAGTTCATTAATTCTTCCCGAAGCCAGTCGAAGTGGACTTTGTCAAGGAAGTCCACTCGAGTGGGCGTTTGGGGAACATCACCTAAGAGGTGTTTCACCTCCGTAAGGCTATGACCTCATCAAAATCAATCATGATAATTGATTAATGTCCAATGATGAATTGTGTTAAAATATCATGATGTTCTGCTGACCTACAAATTAGAAATGCTGGCCATTCTATCATCAAACATGAATCCAATGATTGATACCCGCAAATGGCGATCAGGTATTCACCATACATTTTGTATAATAATACAGTCAAGTCAGAAAAGCACATATTGGAACGACCATCATTATACATAAGACGAATCAACCGTTCACTTATCCAAAGGTGTTCGTGGAGCTATTCCACTTCCTGAACACCCGGTGCGTGAGGTATTGGGACATAATCTGAAACGATAGGTGTAGGATTGCTTGTGCTGTTTCTAGTTCGAGCTCAAGATGCTTCGTCACACTCACCATGCTACATACTATCGATACGGAGACCATGCACCTCATTTCGACATGATGTAGATTCTTCAAAGTAACGTTCACCCATTCAACATTGTGGGAGAGAGCGTTTGTATATTGCCTCACAGAAGCATTAGGAGCAGACAGAAAGCGCAACAAACGACTCCATTTATGATCATTAAATAAAGGTTTAACTGCATTTGGTATGATTGACGTTTTTCAGTATTGATCATTTATGGACCTTTGTGAAGCATTTCTAACTCCAAATATGTATAAGCATTTCGAGACTTCCACGACATTCGTTGTATGAGTAATTTCTTGGCTGATAAAGTTGATGACTGATATCTTGATTGATGTATACCAGTGGTCAGGGGTTTGTACGTTTCTGTCCGAAGTAACGTTGAAACAGTGGCTACGTACTGGAAACAGTATTTCGATGACCATCAATGACAACAGTGTGAGCTATTGCCTTGTTATCTCATGCATAATTACCTAGAGGAAGATGAAGCAAGTGTACGATAACGCGTGTTGGTAGTAGCATAAAAAGTAATTTTGTCATTTTATACCCTCAACTCCTTAATATGTCTTATAAATTATTCCTAAGTCCGTCAATATTAATGCAATCAAATAAGGTGATGTATTGTTTACCACCCATTGCACTCATCAGCTGCGATCGGTGATTTGACAAAGTGACCTATATCAACTTATGAGAAAAAAATTATGCTGAATTACCTTTGAAAGTGAAATCCTTCCTTCATCACTTTGAATGGTGAGTATTGGTGAATATTATCATTTATAGTTATTTTCACTATAAACCATCTGATGCCAATGACATGTAACGTTCTCACCCCATTACAACCCTCTCATTAACTATCATTAACTAAGTTGCTGATTGATTGGTGATTGGTGACAAAAGCTGAGAAAGAAATCACTGGGTGCTCTGGCCCAAGCCATATTATTTTTGTATTGCAGGGTTAATAAGTCCACGCAAGGCTAAAACGAGACTGGACACGCAACACGACAACTACCTTCGTGCTAGCAATAATTAGCCTATTAGCCGCACTATACACATCATTGCGGCTTATGTGTACTGCACAGCGACAATTTTTCTTTGTCAACGTGGGCGCCATCTTACTTGCTAGTTTAACCGTTGATGATGCTTAATACACTAGCATCGTCATCATCATCGTAGTAGACCGCAAAAGATTGTCATTATTCCCAGATTCGGATTCTTCGATGTCCACCACATCGACATCGGTGTTTGCCGCTTCAAAGTTAAGTCCATTTTGTTGATAAGATAAAGCCGGATTTATGTATATCGAGTGATCCTCTCCTTTCGTTAAACAGGATTTACTTGTATATGTGGTGGGGAAAAGTAAAACGGCGTAACCAATTTTACAAGGATGTTGTATGGGCGATGGACGCGTGATTCGGGTTGATGATGGCGAACACTGCAAGCGGCAAGAGCGTGATATATATATAATGACTGGATGTATCCTTAAAATACGTCACTTAGAAGACACAGATAGAATGTTTTATCTCACAAATGGATTTGGGATAGTCGTAAGTAGACACTTATGTCCGTAAGGTTTTACAAAAAATAATTCGTATTGACAAATAATGCCGTGATCCAACGTCGATTGGAGACGATTTCACGGGGCGGTCTGTGTAGTTGATACAACGTATCAGTAAAGACTTATCCACAAAGCTTTGCTGTATTCGACTGCAAGACAGCAACAAGATAAATCATCTTGATGAACCAATACAGCAAACAAAGTATTTATCGCATTCTCGCGCTTGTTTTCGAAAGTTTAGAAGACGAAGTTCATGTAGATAAACTCCCAGAACTATTACGGAACTGACTTAGGACTATATGGTGCTGGATGAAGTAGTAGACTTCAAACGTGACTAACATCGCGAGGACAAATGTACTTGCGATCGCATAGATAATGGTATGACCTGCAAAGTCTCTGGCGACGGGGCTATAAGACTCCTTACGGCCACGATGCCCACAGATGCTCTCATCATATTACTCATAGATGATCCGCAGGTATAGATTAGCCCGGGTGGGAACGAAGACGCGTGGTGTTTCGCTGGTGTATCCTGTATGATACATAATTCAATATAAGTTTTTTGTATTGGTTAGATGACAAGCGAAACGCCGCTATTGTCGTTTTTATATCTTGACGGAATGTAATTATGGGCAATTCATTTGACGCACCAGTCATGTATATTTTGGGCACGCTTACCTCATGTTATTGAACCTGAAAGGTGACGGAACGATGCTGGTCATTGTTGGAACAATGAACTTGTCTTCAATGTCGAACAGATCAGTCGACTCGAAATAAGACCGGCGTTAAGGGGTACCAGCCACGACTCTTATTATTCTTGGTTTATACGACAAGTGTAAATTACACTGCGAGATGCACGACAGCCACAACGTATTTTTTCCCGAGAGTTTGAACTGTTGACGGCTATGTATTATGACGTATGGTTCGTCGAGCCAATGATAAACCGTTCACCTCTTAGGAGATAGACAAAAACTTGGTCGTTTATTCCTTTATGGAAAAGTCTAATTTCATTCACTGCAATATATAGTCAGATGTTTGGCGATGAAGCGAAAGGTGACAGAAGACGCGCCTCGCGCCGTCTGTGGTATAATGCATGAACGCGCAGTTGATTGCAAAACTGCTGGTATTACATACCACATGAAATTTTGTGCATCGTTCATTAATATCTTATACAGACAATTTATAAAGTTTGGGAATGACTTCGAAACATTCCTGATACGAATCACTTTAAGATCAATTTACGTTCTATTTTAAAAGAGAGCGATTAGGGTTCATCTCGGTGTATGTGCGCGTGTTTTTACAGGTACGCCGACAAGACAAAGAGTCTTCAAAGTCCGTTCACAATAGATTGCATCATCCATTCGGTGATCAAATCAATTTCAAATTTATAACATGCACAGATGTTCTTTACGGTGCACCCAAGAAGTGGTATACTGCTAGCTACGAGGATACACTTCTTCAGGTTGGCGATACAACGTATGCTCGCATATAAGTGTAAGACATGTTGGACGTGAACTCGTCGGTCATTCACATCAGTGCATTCATCCATAGTATGTCTGTAATAGGGGAGAGACCCGTTAACGTCCTACACCAAAAGGGTGTGAGGAAGCGCTCTTTATTAACTCATGATTATAACTCTGTTTAATTTTGTTTTTCGATATAGTTCTCACTAAGTGCGAACATTTTCCTCAGCTCATTGGAACCGCTCAAATAAAGACCTACTGATAATTGGCTAACTATTGGGTGTGACACCCCAATAATCATCCAATATTATATAGACGCGCAGTATCCGCTACCAGATATTGCCTATAACTAACTATATTTAATTATGTAATATGCCATTTACTACTTAATACTATGGGTTGTTTTATTGCATCACCCTCCTTTCTAAGTTGCGCTTACCACAACTAAGCGACATACGCTAACAGTGCTTTCCTTACAATAAGCTCGATGAAAACTCCAACGGCATGTCTTCTTGGGTTCCGAAACTGCCCAGTGGTCTACAAGTGAGCAGCATGAACCGTGGCTACTCACACACCAAGATCTTAAACAACGGTTGGGACTTTCAGGAGATGATGCGAAAACAGCGGGCACCACAAGTAATGGAAGACGACTTGAAGCCGTGGGGCTTGTACGACCTTTATGGTGCCAAACACCATAAATCACTTGAGTCCTTGAAGAGCCTTTTAACACGGTATCTTAACGTACAAGAAAAGGCGAGTAACCACTCGTACACTGACTACGCGCTGCAACGATCTCGATGCGCCATCATGTGACTATAGAACGCGATTCGACGTAAATGAACTTATCTGACGTCCTGGATAGAACGGCGTGAGGATACACACGGCTCGTACGATATTTGAGATCTACGCCAAATTATATGTCACCTGACTCGTAACGAGATGCGTATGGGTTGCGTCCATGTTTGTGAGGGGTTTCCATCGTGAAACATTGTGAGGCCGAGTCCAATCCATCAGGAAGAGGAATACTTGATGTGTGCGTAGAGAACTCCCTAGCACTTCCGACCATGGATCGGAAGCTATTCGAGTATGCCTCTCAGAACTCCAAATATCTGCGACGTCTCGGACGAGAGAGCGTCCTGTCGACCGACGAGGTCGTTAACTCAGTCGCGACCAGCCGCCATATTATCCAAATATTTCAAGGCTTCATAGTAGACCGTGGAGTGGCTTGAAAGATCGTCGTCAATCAGCGGCTTGTGAGCGTCGCGGCTCACGAGACCATGGGTGGAGCCGACAGCGTCGGTCACGGTCGCCGAGCACTTACTGGACTCATAACCCTCGGCAACGTCAGGAATAGTGTAAGCCACCATACTTCGAGGCTCCGACGTGCCGTTCGCTGGTCAATATTCCAACCAGCGGACCATATAATACTTCTCGGATCGACTCTTCAATGGCACCGAGTCGTTGCTTCAAGCGTGACGCGTAGTTCTTCGTGACTGACAACACGGTCCACCGTCCAACGTCGTGCACCCGATGCATCCAACAAGGGAGGAGGAACGTCGCGAACGAATGTCTCCTCCGTTGGGCACTGATACCGTCGAACGACGAGCCGCATTTTCTTCGTGCTGACGTCGGAGAAGCGAAGAATGGCCTACTTGATGCTCGTGAGATGGCCGAGAGTGCTCATGATCTCTCTGCTGTTGTAGCGGAGGCCACCGAGCGGACTTGACGGGAACAGCAGGGGTTGGTAGAGCGTCTGCTTCAGTTCTAGACTGTTTCGTTCGGACGGCCTCAGCAGAAGAAGTCTGCACGCGCTTGTGCGGGATTTGGTCCCAGTCGTTGTCAGCGTTCTCGACAGAAGGTGTTGGACTTCGAGCCGGCACATAATAGTGGGTGTACTTTGAAGGAATATCCGCCGTATGGTAGGCCTTGAGGCGCCCTACATATAACGTCGAGTGCAAACGAATAGTGATAGGTATGTCCAGCGTGTATGCATCTCCGTGCACCTTATTTACCCGAAAGGGGCCGATAATCTTGGCGCTAACTTACTAGTGCCCAAGTACGTCACAGTTGTGTCGGGTAATCCACTTGCTGATAATGTTACTCTGTCACCTTCATAAAATATCGACATGTTCTTACGATTTCTCTTGTCCGCGTTCTGCTTTTGTTTATCCACTGCTTCTTGAGTGCATCACGCACAAAACGCGTGATGCCTTATTGTAGTAATATAAACTTGGTCACAGCAGCCAAACTCACAGATGAAGCGGAATCTTTATGAGCAGAATTAGTGACGGGACGCGATGGGATGAAGCGCGTCGAGACTCGATATGCCGTCGGCCACGGAATTAACAGCATGAGTTACATCGGCAGCAACGTTTCCTTCCACATTATCAATCATTGAATATTTTGGCGCGATGCCATGGGTAGATACTACCCCACCAAGCTGATAAAAAGGGTTTTTGAAGCTGAGAGAGCAAGAAGCGCTGGAATGCGAGGGTGCCTCGCGTTGTCTACGAAAATGACGTCAACTATGTTGAGGCATGAACTGCTTTGTTGATTGCGAATTTGGCAAGTGGGAAAAATGAACTCAACGAAGTGATTGATGTCGCGTAATTGCGTGGTACATTTTTAAGCACTCTGTCTACGCGCTCCAATTTGCTTTTTCATCTCTGGATAGGCTGCTGTATACATATTAAATCGTGTTCGTCATAGTTGGATGGATTTCGCCCAATAGACGAAGTAGAAAGCGAGTCACGGTCCGAGACAATCGATTCTGGTGTAATATGGTGCCTGAATATAAGATCTATAATGATCTTAGCTGTCGTATTTGCCATTAAGTGCGCGAAGACCGGAGAAAAACGAACAATTTTGCTAAATCGATCCACAAGAGCCAGTTTGATCGTGTGTTTCTGTTCATTTGCTGGGAGACCAAAATTAAAATTCAGGTTAACTAAACGCCAGGCTTCCGTGGCAATCGGAAGCGGTCACATTAAGGCACGTGAAGACAGTGCAGGCTTCACAGGCTGGCATATTTTACAATAGCGTACCCATTTCTGGACGTGCTTGTACATGCGCAGCCAATAAAACAGGCGCGAAATGGCCGCGACCATCATTTCGTGACCCAGGTGACCACCAGCTGGTTTTTCATGAAATTCATACATCAATCGTGCTCGAAGGTCTTCACCAGCAGAGATGACGACACGCGGTGGATCAGAGACGTCTATCGTATACGTCAGCAGCGGACCATCAAGCGAGTAACTCCTGATGTTGTCGCGCGTTGGTTTCGTCAACTTTGCGAGTGACCCCTCACTAGGGTGTCGAAGATAATTGGTAATATCCGTGTCGAAGACATTATTCGCGTAAGACTGAGCGATCTAGGTCTAAATTGATAGCACAGGTGTCGTAATCATAACATAAAGATCCAGTTTAAGACAGCACTAAAGAATGTCATCGTTTTCGTCATCGGCACTATTTAATCGATGAACCATGTCACGTCTAGAAAGTGCTTCAGCAAGATTTTATTCTTTTCGGGCTTGTAAGATAGTACGAAATTATACTCTTAGAAGTATGACAACTAACGAGCCAACCGCTGATTCAAGTTAGGAGTCTTGATGGTGGTACGCAGGTGATGCGTGGTCTATATAGACTAAAATCGTCGTTTCGCCGAGCGACTATCGCTAAATGTAATCAGCGCATAAAGCATATCCAAACGTTTATAGTCTTGCACCGGGTAATTTCTTTCAGCCGTTTTCATCGATCGTAACTGAACCCTCACGACGCGCTCACGGCCTTCATCGTCAATTTACATGAAGGCGCATCCAATGGAAAAGTCACTCGCGTCTCATACCACGTGAAATGGCTTGGAGGAATCAGGCAGCATTAGCACTGGCGCCTCAGACAATCTCTTTTTACAAAGTCGACGGCAGATTGATGATCTGCCGCCTATGACCAAACTGCTTCTTTTTTCGGTGATTTAATAATGGCAGGATTAACTCGGCATAAAACGTTGTATATATATGTAAGGAATTAGCCAGGCCGAGCCATTGATGTAGTTCAGTTTGGATCCTGGGCATAGGCCAGAAACATATCGATGACACTTTCTCGTGATCGTCACAAACACCTTCCTTGATAACATGGAATTTGAAGAAGAGATCTCTGGAGCACATACGACACACTTCTTCGAATCCACGTACAATGTATTATCGCACATCAATTTACGTCTGTTTAAATTGCCTGAGGTGGATCTCTGTGGAGATGAAATGCTGCTCAAAGCGGCTGTTAAAAAAATTTCGTCGAAGTAACTTAGTGCAAAACAGCGTAGCTGTCGAATTAATTGTTAACATACGGCCAAACGTAGATGGGGTATCCTAAGGCCATGTGGAATTATTAGCCAGTCCCAAACATACCGATTGAGTGCTGAGCACAGTGAATGGGATGTTACTGTCTCTCATTGCGATCTGATAAAACCCGTCTGCCGATCGATGGCACTGAAAATCTCGCTGCCAGACATGGTATTCAATACCATGTCTTAGAGTGGAATCGGCGTCTAAGCCGGGATCGTGTCGTCATTTAACTTGTTAAAATCACGCACAGTGCGCCAACCTCCTATGGTGTTCTTCACACAGAACTTCAGACTTAAATGCGGCGAGACACTCTCGCAAACATGGTCAGTGTAACGGGGCAGCCCGTTACATGAAATTGTCACTTTAAGGAAAGTGACAATAAAGAATATGAGTTGGATATTCTTTAATCAATATCACCAAAGTGGTGATATTGAAGGGTCGACCAAAGAGTCTGTTCATTGGTTGATATCGTGATGATATCAACCCGCCAATCGCCGCAAGACGCGCGCAATGAGTGGTGACGAGACGTCACCATACACCCAGAAATATTAGTATAATTAAGCTAAGTCAAACAGAGAGTCAGTAGTTTAAAGACTTAATTATTAATATAACAGTTCTGCTTTTACCCTACCTACGCTTCATCGCTTGCCACGTGTACGTCTGTCGGGGCACCGAAAACCCTTGCGCTTAGTTCACGCAAGGGTGTGCCCCGTTACACCTGGTAGCACTTTGTAGTCCTTCAAAGGACCACAACATCCAACATGAACATGTTGGATGAAGAAGAAACCTTTCACGCCACGCGTGAAGGGTTTACCCATTTGAGTGACATCGAATGGGGTGCGGTAGAACGAATGAGTTCTACCGTAGGCGAGTTCGCCATTAGCGCCATGTTGGAGTCTCTAGACAGAGACCAACAACATGCCGCTATAGCCAAGTTCATTAAAAATGAACTTGGTCTTGAGAGGGAGAAAGAAGCCTTGCTTCACCAGCAAGGCTCTCAACAGGCCGAGCAGTTGAGAGAACTCGGTGCTCAGAAGACAGAGCTGTTGAGACAGCAGCAATTCTATGCTGCTGTGGGCGGGACGGCACATGCGCGTCGTCCCGAAGTGATGAAAGTCGACATCTCCAAGTACAGTGGAGTCCCGGAAGACTCCCTGTTACTGTGGTTTGTCGAACTCGACAGAGCCTTAAGGGCTCGTCGCGTCGAAGATGAGCAAATGAAACTCCCATTTGCTCAGACCCACTTGGCAGGGCGTGCCAAAACTTGGTCCCTGGGGCTCGAGAGTATCGACCCACATGTATTTAGGTCGCTAGATGACTTCAAGTCCCGGCTCAGACAAACGTTTGAGCCGCCACGGGCTGAGTTCAGGGCTCGTTCAGAGCTCCTGAAACTCAAGCAGGGTAAGCGTGATGTGCAAGCTTACGCACAACATATACGACTCCTTGCGAGTAGTATAACCGCCAACCCAGTACATGAACACACGTTGATTACGGTGTTCATGCAAGGGCTCGCAGAAGGGCCCGTCAGGAGCCATCTGTTCCGCCTTGAGCTGAATACGCTTGAAGAAGCGATATCAGCCGCGGAACAGGAAGACTTTAGCATGAGACAGGCTCACGCTAGCTCAAACTCTTATCGTCCACCGAGACGACAAGAGATCGGAGGTCCAATGGACCTCCGCTATGTTGAGAGCGAGAGACCTCACTCTTTAGACAACAAGCGATTGCAGAAGTGCAATCGCTGTCAGAAGTTAGGGCACTACGCATACGAGTGTAGTGCTCCACGCCCATTACCAAACAGTACTGAGCAAAATGGACGACCATTCGCCAGAAAGGGCAATGGGCGTGGGTCCAGTGCTGTTGCGAAGCCGCAACAGCGAGACAGACCATCAAAAAATGGTCGGGGTCAGTAGGGGCGGAGCGCCCTACTGATCCAGCAACCTCAAGAGAATTTGCAAATCTCTTGACGAAAGTTGCTCCAGATACACAATCATTGTGTGTCTCTGCACCTGGTGATGACGTTTCGCTCATCACCTTGAAGTTGGAAGCGACAAATGATTTGTCGCTTCGTGCCCTAGTAGACTGTGGGGCGCCGAACAACTTTGTTCGACGCCAGTCACTAGAGGGTCGTAGGCTCAATGTTCGTTGAGCGCGACATTCCCCTCAAAAGGATGACGGTGCGCCTTGCAACAGGCGCATCGATAACCGTTGAGAAATGTGTAGTAGGAATCCACTACACGTTAGAGGGCGAACAGTACGATGTTGACTTCATCGTACTGGATCGGGATGACAGATTTGATGTCATCCTGGGATTACCTTGGCTCAGAAAGTACGAGCCAAGGGTGGGCTGGCAGCATCGATCCGTGAAGATGCCTGCCGCTTGTTCATCAGATGGCCATCTGATGAACATCTTGGAGCGTCCACAAGCGTGTGGATGTTCTGCGAGTGAGTGCGATGGCCTCACTTGCGGTACGGTCGTTAGCACGACTGCACAAGATCACAGTGTAGTTGATCACTACACTGTGGAGCAAGCTCCCGGCGGCTGTACAGAGGTACAGGCGGCGCCGAAGGTCCACCACTCGAATAAGTCGAGTGGACCGGGACATGGATGCATGCCTAGCGGGCAGCATCTTAGAAAAAGAAACCTGTTGTCCCCAAGGGGCAACATGAAAATCCTAGGTCGACTGGAGTGTCGACCGTAGAGGATCAGTTCCTGACTGTGGTTGCACAGCCACAGTCGGAAGACGTCGAGGGAATAAGTCCCCACGTTCTTGAGGAAGGAATTCCTCAAGAGTCGCTTGCTGAGGGATTAGGCCCTCAGCAACCTGTGGAAGCAAGTTCCCAGGAAGAAACCGAGACGTTGAACGTCTTGGTTAATGACGGATCAAGCGTAGGCGCTTATACGCTTGATCTGATTGTGCCTCCGAAGTCAACTTCGGAGATAACTCAGTTGCCAACGCTAGAACCGAAACGGTTCTTGCGTGATCTGCGTAGTGGCAAAGTCAAGCAGATCTGCATACTCGTCACGGAGGATGAGTATGTGGCCGATATTCGGTCGGCTACAGTATTTGCTGAGAACGAACGGGTTCTCAGCAGCTCATCGATGGACGAAAGTGTCCTCGATGAGAAGACTCGGATTGAGCGATACACGTCTCAATCCTGGGAGTCACTTCAGGCAAATCCTTTGTATAAGGATTTGATCGAATTCAGGGATGTGTTCCCTGAATCCGTAATTTGCGAGTTGCCTAAGGACAAAGGCACTCGACACGAGATCGAGCTCAGACCGGGCTCGAAGTACTGTGTCATGAAGCAGTGGCCACTGCCTCGTGAACAAGTACTAGCGATCGACAAGTTCTTTGCCGATCGCTTAGCAGCGGGCCATGTGAGGGAATCAACATCCCCTCACAGCTCTCCGACCTTTTGTGTGCGAAAGGCCACAGGAGGGTGGCGGATAGTGCACGCATTCAACAAGTTGAATGCTGCAACGGTACCGGCTCAGACGCCGATACCGAGGAATGACGTAATCATCGATGGTATGTCAAAGAGTACCATCTTTTCGTCCATGGATCTGATGGATGAATTCAATCAGATCCTGATGCGTGAACGGGACGTCCCGTTCACGAAAGTGAGTACCCCCAGCGGAGTCTGTTGTTGTTGCTAGTAATGCCACAGAGGCTGAGTAATGCCCCTGCAACATTCAACAGATGTGTCACAAATCTGTTGAGACCGGTGCGAGACTTCGCACCGAGTTACTTCGACGATGTGTTCGTCCATAGCCGGGCTATGAACGGAAAGACGGACGTTGAAGCTCACAGAACTCACGTTCGTCAGGTTCTTCAACTTATGCGCAAGTATAAGTTGTACGCCAACCTCAAGAAGTGTATATTCGCGGCTAGCGAAATACCACTTCTTGAATGCATCGTGGGTAAAAACACGGCGTACGCCCTGATCCCAAAAAGATCAAGGCGATCACCGACTGGCCAGTGCCAGTCGATGTCAGGGGACTAAGGAAGTTCCTTGGCTTAGCGGCGTACTTGCACGAGTACTCGCGCAACTACGCCGAGATGACTGTTCATCTTTCTTGCTTGCTGAAGAAAAATGTCAAGTGGTCATGGAACGCTGAGTGCCAGCGTTCCTTCGAAGGTACCAAGCAAAGCTTGATGAAGTCGCCGATCTTGGTGATTGCAGATCAGGACAGACCATTTCATGTGGTCTGTGACGCCAGCGATTTTGCAATCGGCTGTGCGTTAATGCAGTTCGACGCAGATGGCGCGGAGCGCGTCATCTGTTATCAGTCGCGTCAGATGCAAGCAGCTGAGCGCAATTGCTCAGTGCATGACAAGGACCTCCTTGCCATGAAGTACGCACTGTCTAAGTTTCGCTTCAATCTCCACGGAGATAGACCGTTCATCGTCTATACGGACCATGCGTCACTGCGCAAGGCCGTAAACAGCTCACACCTCTCGCAAAGAATGGCGAGGTGGATGTCTTTCTTCGCGGAGTACAACTTCTCCGTGGTGTGCAAACCAGGACGACTAAACGTCGTCGCTGATGCGCTTTCGCGCCGGCCCGATTTCGAGCCGGTCGCACAACCAAACAGTGAGGATAAGCCACTGTTGCGACACTGAGAGCCAGTTTTCCGTCGTCAAGTAAGCTTGACGACGTACGAAAGGCATACGCAGAAGATAATGATCTTCTGTGATTGATGGATCATCTGGTGAATCCATCCAGTAAATAAATGAGGAATTTACCGGCCTTGCACCGATCCTCATCGGATCGGTATAGTACACGCAACGGATTGCTGTACTATACAGCCGTTGCCGACGACACGCCTCGTGTCGTCGTACCCGCTCATCATGATTTGCGTTTACGCATCATGTATGAGTGTCACGATGCACCAACAAGCGGCCATCGTGGTAGAGAAAAGACTTACCTCGCGGTAAGTCGTGACTTTTACTGGCCCCACCAGTATCAGTTTGTCCGCAAGTACATACGTGCTTGCGAGGTTTGCCAACGGGTAAAGCCTTTTCCTTCATCCCGTGCGCCATTGCAGCCTCTGCCTGTTCCGACAGAGTGCTGGCAGTCCGTTTCAATGGACTTCGTCTTCGGTTTTCCCGAAGACGCTCACAAGAATAATGGTATTCTTGTGTTTGTTGACCGATTCAGCAAGATGGTGTATCTTGCTGCTGTCTCTGAGTCAATTAAGGCTCAAGGTTGTGCTCGTGTCTTTCTAGACACGATCTTCCAACTCCACGGGTTGCTCCGTGAACTCGTATCCGACCGTGACCCTCGGTTCACGGCGGCATTTTGGCAAACCGTGTTCCGTTCTCTTGGAACACGATTGAAGATGTCTACTTCTGACCATCCAGAAACAGATGGTCAGACGGAACGTGCGAACCGTGTCTTCGAAGAGATTCTTCGAGGATATGTCCACTCGTTTCCGAGTTGGAGCGAATTCCTACCCACGGTGGAATTCTCCATCAATAATTCGGTGCATGCTTCAACACAGCACACACCGTTTTACGTGAATGGCCTACGCCATCCACGAGTGCCCACCCTTATAGAGTGTGACTCTTGGATAAGGGGGGAGGGACACGCTCAATCAAAAGACTTTTTGGCTCTTTCTCATCACGTGTCGACGCTAACGTCGTCACGTATGATGCCAATGTCGATCAGGTCGACATCGATGAAGAAGATCATCTCAATAATAGCGAAGACGCTATTACTGACTCGGATGATGATTACGATGCTGGTATATTCAGCATCGCCAACGATTATGTCAGCGAGGAAGTAGACAACATCGCTGAAGAAGAGAAGAACCTCTTAGCAGTGCGCACGAAGCGCACTGACAGAAAAAACAAAGAGTCAGCAGAAAACTTCCTGCTGACTCGAGAAGCGGTAGTCCGTTTCGTTGAGGACTCCATCGCGAATGCGGTGGACCGTCAGAAATGGAATGCAGACAAAAATGGAAGAGCAAATGTTCTTTCATTTAAGGTTAACGACCTAGTACTACTGTCTACGGTAAACTTACCTGGACATGCAGTCACTAGTGTCGGCAGCGGTAAACTACTGCCGAAATACATTGGGCTATTTCGAGTGTTGCATCGCAAGGGCAATGCATACACACTCGAGTTGCCACGTAAGATGCGCACGCATCCTACGTTTTACGTGGGGAGGCTCAGGCCGTACTGTCAGTACGAGCCTTCTTCTTCCGATGAAGATAGCCCCCACGTTCAAGAACATCCATCAAGTTCTTGCGTTCGCGCTTCAGACGATCCGTCTGGTCGCGCAGATATGATACCTCAGCACTCAACCTAGATATCTCCCCGCGAGCTGTCGCCAGCTCTCCGTAAAGGGAGCGGACGTCGCGCTCGACCTGCAGCTGCGAGACCGCATACTTA
Source organism: Hyaloperonospora brassicae (assembly GCA_947650285.1). Lineage (NCBI taxonomy): Eukaryota > Oomycota > Peronosporomycetes > Peronosporales > Peronosporaceae > Hyaloperonospora > Hyaloperonospora brassicae. The sequence continues at coordinate 96,404 of CANTFL010001191.1, read as the reverse complement.
GCGCGGTGCTTCACATTCTCCGTCTCGTGCTCCTTGCAGCACTTCCGCAAGGAATCAGACAGGTCGTAACGCGTGTTCCTCTCGTGCGTCAAATCATCGCGCAATTTGTCGATTGCGCGATCCATCTCGTAAGGGTCGAGATGGTGAAGCGAATCATCTGGAGGAGATCTTTCCTCCTCCACCACATCCTTTGGTGGATGCTCACGGTGATCAACGCTTTCTAGTGGAGCGTATTTTGAACCACCGTGATGATTCAGGATCAAGGACGAGCTACCTCGTCCAGTGGAGGGGGTATCCACCCTCTTGGAACAGCTGGGAGCCCCGCTCTCAGCTGTTGAAGGATGTTGAAGGTCTCGTCCGCCAGTATGACGAGACCCATCCGATTGGTCCGAGCGCCCATCGTTAAACACGCGCCCTAGGCGCTTGTAGACGGATTGCAAGTTTGCAATCGCGTCCCGCATCTCAGCCGAGATGTGTGCCCTTTCCCAGGGCGAACTTAGGGAATACACATCCCTATGTGCACGCTGCGAGTTGTCAACACAACTCGCACAAGGGTCTCCCCATGTGAGGCAAGGAATGCCTGCCTCACTCGATAAACAATGCAACCGGTACCTAGTACCGGTTGGCGTTCGCCGTTCGAACTTGAGGCGTGTTGCCTCAAGTTTCTTGAGCCACCCCTCTCGTCCAAAATTCTTGACGTTTTGAACGAACGCGTTCCACGCAGCCAAAAGCAATGTTTTGTCACGCTTTTGGTTGCTATTGTACCATCGATGTCTAAGAAAGACATCGAGATAAAAACCTTCTTCAGCGCGAAAGTTCTTCGCGCTGGGACTCAAGCCGTGAAGCTCAGTTGCATCGAATAAGGGTATTCGATGGTGTTGGCCTGTCTCGTGAGACAGGCTATTGATGAGCTGTTCGGGCAAACGCCACGGCTTCAACTCATCACGCTTCACAGTGGTACCCTTGTCGGTACCACGGCTCCCAGATTGACGACGGCTCGCGCCATCGTCATCACGCTCGTGCACGGACGCACGAGCAGGCGGTGGTGAGGAATAGAACTCACCACCCTGATTATCGTCATCACTGCCGAACAGACTGTGATGCAAATCACGAGTCCGTTCGTTCGGCAGTGGTCTTGGCGAATACTGAGGCGTCGCCGGTGAGCGAGACGCCTCTGGAGCATTGCCCGAGTCAGACACGTCTGACTCGCCAGAGTAGATGACTCTACGTCGAGGTCATCATGCGCACGCGGTGAGGTGCCGCGTGCACCTGCAGCACCTGTTGCTGCAGGCGAAGAAGGGGCAGCAGACGACTAATCGTCTGCTGTAGAGGCTGGCACAGCACCGGGCTGTGTAGGTCTTGAGTCACCTCGCATAGACATGTTAACTATGCGAGGTCAAGCGGAAAGTGAATGGAACGGACCCAACAAGTGCTCCCTGTCCCAATGGTGCCCAACGGGTGGCCTCCATATTTTCGATAGTCACACGGTGACTATCAGTTAAGGGGGTGATGTAACGGGGCAGCCCGTTACATGAAATTGTCACTTTAAGGAAAGTGACAATAAAGAATATGAAGTTGGATATTCTTTAAACAATATCACCAAAGTGGTGATATTGAAGGGTCGACCAAAGAGTCTGTTCATTGGTTGATATCGTGATGATATCAACCCACCAATCGCCGCAAGACGCGCGCAATGAGTGGTGACGAGACGTCACCATACACCCAGAAATATTAGTATAATTAAGCTAAGTCAAACGAAGAGACAGTAGTTTAAAGACTTAATTATATTAATATAACAGTTCTACTTTTACCCTACCTACGCTTCATCGCTTGCCACGTGTACGTCTGTCGGGGCACCGAAAACCCTTGCGTTAAGTTCACGCAAGGGTGTGCTCCGTTAGAGTCAGCCTTAAAGCGGCCCTAAAAAATCATAAAATGCGATGACTCGATCACGCGGTAACGGCCACTGCCGCGTCATTTAACACTTCGATTTTCTAACGAGATCAACCTCGTGGCACTCTCCACGGCCCGCTGAAAGATCAGGGGGTATTTTCTCCGGAAAGATATTGGTATAATCGGGAGCGATATCATTGACAGTGTTGCCCGAAGCACGAAGGGCTTCTTAGGTCTGTGCTAAGAAACGCTATTCGCGCGCTCATTCGGATTCGGCGCTCTTCGGAAGAGCCTCCAATTTTCTTCACTAGCTGCTGCGGCGGCTGAAACGATGCACACTTGCTCAATGTAGCCGGCCTTGAGGTCACGAAGGAAGTCTTTTCAAATTAAGGCTACTACGGATGTGATATCTGCATCTGTGCACGGAGGGATCTCTACATCTATGTAGCGGCCGCGATATAGAGACCCTTTATACGTATTCAAGTACGCATACTGATTCCGTCACTACGAAATGATCTTCGTCAGCACTGTGACGAGAACTTCGGCATCTTTTCAATCTACCCGACCTTATCTTGCTTTTACTGCTGTTCTTGCATCTCAAGCCATGCTCGAGAATGGCACGTCGATGTCGCTGGAAGATGATATACCCCCGTCTAGACGTGGGAGATCAGTCTTCACCACGACGTTCATATTCGGATCCACATTCTGCTCAGTCTCATCACAATGAGGCGAGAACTCTTCGTCGAATGCCTCAGATGTATGAGGAAGCTCGTTCTCTACCACCTCGGTAACAATCGGTAACCTCTTCCCGTCTGATGCACGTGTGCGCGGGAGCCTCTGCTCGACCCTCTTGATATTTATCGGGAGAACTGCTCGTCTGATGTGTTTGTACGCGGGAGACCCTGCTCGACCGCCTCGCTCGGAATCGTAAACCCCTGTTCGACCGATTTTCGAGACTGCGGAAATCGCTGTTCGACCGCCTCGTTAGGAATCAAGAACCCCTACTCGACCGATTTTCGTGTTTGCGATAAACGCTGTTCTTCCGCCGCATTTTGTGGCTCTAGCAGTGAGGCTGAACATACCGAGCACATATGTCCATCAGTCTCTCGGTTCTGGATCCTAGTCGTGGCGAGTTCGTTTACGACCCTGACGTGAGGCCCAACAGATGACGCAACCAACAAATGAGTGAACACTTCACTCATGTCATATCCAATTTGTTGTTTGACGGACCGATATAGCCAATATATCGTCGACTAAGACCGTATCAACAACGTTATCTTGAGATGAAATAAAAGGCGAAGTATATCTCGTACACCATAAACTCATCGCTGATCTATTAACCGTCGAACGTGTACGTCAAAACAACTGTTTTACGCGTAACAAGCTGTGGTTGTCCATCAGCAAGTTTGACAACGAAGTCACCTGGACCTTCTCGAACCGTAATCGTAGACGGGAGAAGGGACAAGCATGGTGCTCGAAATAAGTTGTTAAATGCAATCAAATCCAACAACCCTCGGAGTGGTCGCTTTACTCCAGCAACGATTAGACTAATAATAATAAGTCTCAGATCGTCGCGCATGGTGGGAGCATTGAAGTGAGTATGCATCAATTAGGAGCTAGGCGCCCGAGCTGCCACCTGAGTACTCGGGAATCCATTTCTTTCAGTAGGGCCACACACGCCTACTGGAACCGCTCGTTTTTTGGCGGGACCACCGACAACACAGCATCTCCACGTGAGATTGCTGTCTTCATGACCAAACTGGCGCTAGTGCTCGGCAAACGGCCGCACGATGGCCTTTCTTACCGTACCGAAAACACTACATTGTGTTTGGAAGATGAAAGTCTCGGCCAAATTGCTTGCCGCGGCCACACAATGCAATATTTGCATCAATATCAATTGGTTCTGGGCCAGAAGTTCGGCGAAATTTTTGACACTGCGTGTCAGTACGATGAAGAGGCCGTGTAATTGTCACGAAGCGCGAGAGCAATTATCTCTTCGAGAGTATTTGGCTAGCAGGTGTGACGTAATATCGTTTCATGCCCTCTTGAATACAAAAGACGACGAAATGGACTTGTGAAGCCATGTCAATCGGATGCGTGATGATGCACGAAGGAAGATGTCGTATTCATGCGCGTAGTCACGCATCGACAATTTGCCGTGCCTTAGTAAAAAGAAGGCAGAACGCAGGCGTGACTCATCTTGAGGACGCTCGAAGGCCAGTCGCTAATCGCGCTGGATACCTTACAGCGTGAGGAACGCCGACTCGTTTACAACGAGCTTTTCCAAAGGCCCATTCTTTGGCTATTTCTACAAGCTAAGACAGCAGGAACTTAACCTTGGTCTTCGGAGCGTCACTTTACTTTGACGCCTTCTCAATATTGTTCCTGCTAAACCAGAGATTAAGGGGGGAGACGGTCCGGGCCATAACCGGAGTAAGTATACATCTCCACTTTAATGGCGTCTAATTGAACGGTGCTAGAGTGAGTCAATACTCGCCAATTCGCTTCGGCTAGTTCACGCCCATGAAGTCCTGTATGACGTCACGGTATTGCTCGAGCTTTGCTGTGCTCAGCAGCGACATTAAGAATATTTCACCAGACACCTCCGCAAGGCGGTGTAATGCCTGCTATTCCACAGCAGTGAGATCAGGAACGCCAGGATTATCGAGCGAAACCGCTGGACCCACCTGGAATTCTTTCATGTCCATCTCGAAGTTGGTCATGAGAAGGACTACTAAGTGCTACCAGGTGTAACAAGGAAGATCCCCATTACCGTCCTACACCAAAAGGGTTTGAGGAAGCGCTCTTTATTAACTCATGATTATAATTCTATTTATTTTTGTTTTTCGATATAGTTCTCACTAAGTCCGGACATTTTCCTCAGCTCATTGGAACCGCTCAGATAAAGACCTACTGATAATTGGCTAACTATTGGGTGTGACACCCCAATACTCAACCAATATTAAACAGACGCGCAGTATCCGCTACCCAGATATTGCCTATACCTAATTATATGTAATTATGTAGTATAATCTGTAACTACCTAATAGAATGGGTTGCCCCATTCAAATGTCGATGAACGAAAACATTGTCGAAGTGTCTCCGTACAAAATCCCGCACAGATCTCGACGGTTTCGCTATGCATCCATTGAATGTGGCCAGGTACTGCTCATCTAATGTGTTTTCTCCTAGAAACTCTCATAGTATTATGTTCGGTGTACTAACTGCAGATAACCTTTTAACTCGTTCACGCATTCGTATTGATAGAATCTTACATTGGACCCATGGACGAAAATGTCACTCTTTGACATGCCATTTATATTGCTATCCTTTCTCAATATTGGCATACATGTCAGCATTTTTGCAGCATCCAACTTGTTGGATGCGTGCACTATCCGCCGCCAGCATGTGGCCTTTCGAATATAGGTGGTCCAAGAGCTATGTAAGAGATTAACCACTACCACTTGGCCTGCTGCTAAGTACTTGGAATATAGCTTGTCGACCGAAATGACTTATTTGTTAGAAAGCATTGTTTTTGACAGGAAGTTGAAGTTGCGACCGTATCTGCAACTCCTGTTACAGGTTATGGGCAACTTCATCTGATTGGCCCACGGGCCGCGACGTATGGGACAAACACGTGACAAGTTGACATCTGTGACGGGAGAAGACGAGCGTCATGTCGGATCATCAAGCGAACGACGGCGGATGGACAAGCGATATAGGGACGTCATTTGGGACTAGGACCAGCACATGGTGATGGGCACGCTTGATGTGTGCCAGGTGCAACTTGACTATGTCAAGTTGCATTGCTGATCAACTACATATGGTGAGACACATTGACGATGGTAGTTGACACCATATATATTTTACTTGTACTTCCTACATCCTTTGCACAAGTGCACGCACCCACATTTAACAGGTTATGAGCCCAACTAAACGTGTTGGTTGTGCGGCTGATCTAGCTGCACCTGCAGTGGCGGTCGACGGTTAGGTCAAGATTAACCCCCACCACTTGGAAGAGTAGTCGGAAGCGCCTGTAGCGGCGATTGAACAAATGCTGGCCATGCTGGGAAATCTGTCCGAAAGGTTGAATCGTACGGAGGTCTCGTGAAGACAGCAAGAAAGCAAAAACGATGCAACCTCACCGGAGCCCAGGGCGACTGCTCGGGCGAGAGAGGTCGGAGCAGGGATCACCCTTCAGGCGTTGGATCATAATCCTCCGAAAGCATCACCAAACGTGTCGCCAGCAACATACTTCGGTATGCGGCAACATCATCAGGCAGGTGTTGAAGTTCCTCCTGCAAGAGTTGCAGACCCGAAGGTCAACGCTGTTCAGACACCCGACCCTGGAGTTTGCGGAGTGGGTTTACCGGCGGGATATCATCTTTACATGGGCATGACCAACCAAGGGTATATGTACCCAGGTTTTTCGGCGGTCGGCATGCCAGATGCACTAGAACGAAAGCTCTCGCTACAACCCTTCGACGGAAAGGCGCTTTACTACGGTCTCCGCACTGGGTTCATCGAACGGGGCAAGAAATTCGTCCGCCATGTCGGTTTCGCGGAGCGGGCGTGCGGTTTCATGTGGCCGGAAGTAATCAAAGTAGATGTCTTCGGTCAAACCTTAGCCGGCAAGGTACAGACCTACTATCGCCGACAAGTGGAGACTTGGTGGAGCGAAGATCAAACATCATAACAAACGATGCAGAGAATGCTGCAGACTTTCACAACCATGATCTCGTCTGCACAAAGCATGAAACTTTTTACAGCACCCAAGGCGTCGCAAAGAAGCTGGACGGAACATTTCCTATACTTGACGGCCGTCAGAAACGCCTGCGGAGATGCCGACAGCCTCGTATTGTACAACATAGTTCGCTATGCTGACCCGAATACGAGAATGACGATGTTGTTCAGGCTGAACACCCATCGTGTCGACCACCTGCGTCAAGTAGAAGATCTGGCACGATTCGCCCAGTCAACGGAGATTGGCACGAATGTAAAAAACTTTGGCAGGGATGTGGTAAACGTTGTATAGCCCATGAGAAGAACAAGAACATAGTGAATTCGGAAGAACTTTTACCTCGGACCGACACACGTGTGTGTCACAAATGTGAAAAGGTTGAAAACAATCGGTCGAGATGGAGAAACAAGGTGCAAACTTCGTCTTTGCGATCGGCAACTAAGATGACACTCGTGCAAACAATCGGATACTCAAAAGTGATTCGAGCATACACTTGGTCAATGATCTCAGTCTAATCACCAACCCGACCTCGTGAAAGAGCGAGTGCCTAACTGCGGCCCCCGATGGAAGTGTGCTGCGTGTCACCCAGCAGGATAAGGTGGACATCCAAGTCACCGCACTTGGCGCGGTGAAATCCGTACGACTTCCCTGATGTTCATTACGCGAAACACCTCGAGCGTAACATCCTATACTTTGGGTTCCTTGAGGCAAAAGGATGCATCCTTATATACCGATCAGAGAGACGTGTGCTGTCCTCCGGTGTTGGTGGCACCCCTATCATGGATGTGGTGTGTAGAAACAATGTTCTGATTGATGCAGTGAATGGTCGAGGCTATCAAGACGCCAAGCTACCTCGTTAGACAATGATGAAGGTGATCGATCGCCTGAACCTGATTGTGATTCGGATGTTTGGCGTGGCACTTTGATGCAATTTCATTGTTCTCTGGGACACCCATGTTTTGATAAGATCATCCAAATGGCTAAAGACTCAGCTTCAGGCATCCAGATCACCGATACGACTCGTCAAAAGAGCCTAGCATGTGCCAAGGTAAATCAAACCAAACAAACTCAATCCAAGAAGAACATCGGTGCAAACGAACCCATCGATGTGATCGGTGGAGTCATTTGCTCGGACCTTGAGAGCTCAATAATCCCTACGGATCGCTCGGGTAATCGATACATGGTCAACTTCATTGACCACCGGTCAAGTTACTGTCGGGTTTTTTGGACAACGCGGAGGACGCATCAGCTTTGAAGTTTAAGCTCTTCATGGCAAGTTTCAAGCGATAGTTCAACTGCAATGTAAATCTACTAAGTACCGACGGCGGAGGCGAGTACAAGACACCCGACATATCTTGCTCCACCACAGGTGTATCACGCCAAGTTTGGGAAGCACGGAACTAGAGAATAAATGGCAAGGCTGAAAGAATGCAATGTACTATCATGAATATGGTGCGGAGCATGATCTTTGCATCAAACCTGCCGCTCTCCTTTTGTGGCGACGCCACAGAGTATGCCCCATACACTATCAACCACAGCAACATCAAGTCCAATCTTGGTGGACTGTCGCCTATGGAGTTTTTGACAAGCAAGACCCCTACACTGAACGACATCGTGACTTTCGGGTCGACATGCAATGTGCGCAGGGACCCGAAGAACGCATAACTTGGAGAGCGAGGCAAGGCAGGTACCATCATTGGAAAGTTTGGTGAGACGAAAGGTTACAAGGTCTTTATCCCGGCGGACAAAGTCGTCGTGGTAACTCAACATGTGCAAGGCGATGAAGCAACACGGGACGATCAAGATAGATCACACAAGATGCGTCCTGAGACGGTGGATTATCAGGAGGAGTCATGTAAATACTCTTTAAAGGACCATGATGATACCAGAGACAGCGATCGTCGTACCAGAAAAAACCGCAAGGATCAAAAGGCCGTATGGACTAGAGAACGCCAAGGTATGAGGTCAACAGCAAAAATAAAACCCGACAAACCCAGCGGGGACGCATCAGCGAAAAAATGCGGCTTTGTTAATGCAGTCGTCGATCAAGACCCAAGGTACTATGATGAAGCGATGAAAATCGAGCATAGAGACAAGTGGTGCGTTGCCAAGACCGAACTATTAAAAGCTTTAGAGGCGAACGACGTCTGGGAGGTCGTCGTATCCCCAGGAAGGCGCACGTCTTACACAAAAATGGTTGTACAAGACAAAGATCGACGCAAATGGAGACATTGACCGATACAAAGCTCGGCTGGTCGTTTGAGGGAACGTGCAAGTGTTTGGAGTTAATTACAACCTGATATTTGCAGCTGTGATGGAGTTGGCGACTGTCAAGTTGATTTTGATTCTTCCCAGACGATGAAACGTGCCCGCACGTCATGGTGACGTACCGAACGCTTACGTGAAGGCGGGAAAAGGAGGAGAATCTGGACATCAACATGAACATTCCAAAGGGCATGCAACTGAACCATAAGGAACTTGCAAGTTTCGGGGTGAAGTTCACCGGCGAGATCGCACTACTATTGAGGAAGTCGCTTTTGGGTTGAAGGAAGCTGGTCAACTTTGGAGTAACCTACTGCATTCAAGGCTTCACGAGAACGGCTTCAACCAGTGCACGACGAACGGGTGCTAATAGTACAAACAATAAGGTAACAACTGATCCTTCATCGGAGTCTACGTAGACGACTTATTGGTCACTGGAACCAAGCAAAGTGCAGTCGACGATTTCTTCTTCGGGATGAAGGCATTGTTCATCAAGGACTTGGGCATTGTGAAGAAGTTTCTGGGACTTCGAATTTTTTCTGGATGACACCAACGGATACGTCCTGGATCAAGAGGTCATGATCGAAACAATGCTCAGGGATCTTAAGTTGGAGTCTGCAAACGGTGTCTGGACGCCAATTGGAGATGCCTGCAACGCTGACGACGACGAAGAATTAGACTTTTTGCCCACCAGCTGCCCAAACGGTGAACCAAGTTTGAAATCTTTTCAGTCTTTGGTCGGTAGCCTATTGTGGATCGCGAGATGCAAACGCCCGACATTTGTTTTGCTGTGCATAAGGCAGCACGTCAAACCCACAAACCGAACGTCAAGGAATGGAAGGTAGCGAAGCGCATAGCGCGCTACTTAAAGGGGTCAAAGAACCTATAGCTGCACCTCAACGGCATTGAACCGACCAATGATGATGTCAAAATAGAGTATTGGAGCGACGTGGACTTCGCTGACGATAAGGTGGATCGTATGTCAGTTTCTGGTTGTGTGCTAACGATGGATGGTGCTGTTGTGTTGTAGTCATGCAAGAAGCAGTCAGAATTGTATTTGAGCATGATGAAGGCGGAATCTATATCTGCCTCTTAAGCCGGACGAGAACTATTGGGCGTCAGAGAATTGCTCGTGGAGCTGAAGCTACGAGTATGCGATCTCATGCCCATGTATATGGACAACCAAGCGGGAATCAAGCAGCTGAAGGCGGAAACGAGCACCTCAAGCGCCAACATGTGGATATTCGTTTCAAGTTCATCTGCCACTATGCGCGTGAGGGGATTGCGGTACCAAGCTTCGTGAAGTCGAAAGACATGATGGCAGATATTTTGACCAAGTCGTTGGCAGCCCCACGGATGGAAGATTTGCGCAAGATGCTCAAGATTAAGGCAAACCAAGCTGACGTCGAGGAGAAGTATTAGAAAGCATTGTTTTTGACAGGAAGTTGAAGTTGCGACCGTATCTGCAACTCCTGTTACAGGTTATGGGCAACTTCATCTGATTGGCCCACGGGCCGCGACGTATGGGACAAACACGTGACAAGTTGACATCTGTGACGGGAGAAGACGAGCGTCATGTCGGATCATCAAGCGAACGACGGCGGATGGACAAGCGATATAGGGACGTCATATGGGACTAGGACCAGCACATGGTGATGGGCACGCTTGATGTGTGCCAGGTGCAACTTGACTATGTCAAGTTGCATTGCTGATCAACTACATATGGTGAGACACATTGACGATGGTAGTTGACACCATATATATTTTACTTTTACTTTCTACATCCTTTGCACAAGTGCACACACCCACATCTAACATTATTCACGCGGCAGATACTTCTGTTTATATGACACACTATATAGAACGTGTTTCACATCGATCTAGTGGAAATCGCATTTGTTTCCGGCTAGGATACATGTAATCCACCATTTAGTTCGACCAAATCTCTTCGTAAGGATTTTGTCTCCAACAGCCTCTACTTTTAAGAGTAGCGTGGATCAATCCGAGTCGTATTATTGCGTACACCTTCGTCCATCGATAAGATGATGAGTGTCGCCATTCAAAAAATTCTGCTACCTACCGAATATCGACCACGTACTCATTATGCGACTGGTACGTAGATCAGCTTGACTTTGCCACCACGCAGCTCTCGCAAGAACCGTTTCGGATCGAGTTTTGGCAACTGAGTTGCCTCCGTAGTTAACTTTGTAGACACTATTTAAATTGAGTTTATAAGCGCCTGCAACTGATTCGTCCTAAATTAATCAATCGATATCCTCGTTATTCCAGGAACCTTATGCAATCAGGTATAAGGAGCTTTAATCCTTCAGTGGTACTTACTTGATAAACTCATTCATAATGGCGTGGAGACTTATTTAATCAGCGTTTTCTAACTGTGGTAGCGCTACCACATCCATGTTTTTGCGGTTAAATCTAATTAGATCAAGGACTAACGTGTTGAAGATTCTTGTAAACATCGGTCTCATTCCTTGGATACTGCACTCGAGATATGCGTCCATGTTTCGATACATAAAAATCAATTTCTGGACCTCCGAATCTGCTTTTGTTCTACCAAAGCCACCGACAGCTTGCTCCATGGTGTACTGATCAATTACACTGCCGTATCATGCAACCGTTCTGAATACCGAAACACAATTGAGGCCATCAAACTCACTCACAGAAGACCCACACGATTTTGAACGCTCCAAGTAGTTCATAATGGTACCCAGCTAATGATCAAGTATCAGACATCTTCACGTGACGATCATGTCAGTTTGTACGTGGCTCGTACGTAATGATCCATGGTAAACCAAGATAACATCAAATTTGCCATCCGAATTCAGTAAATTAAAACTATCATCGTACTATCCATGTTCAAACGTGCAGCGGATTCCCTTTACACGTTTCTTCACTGTTGCGCATGCTTCTATTGCAAGGCACACCGTAATTCTCGTAAGAGGGGTCTCGCGCTCAACAAACGCGAGACTACGACCCTCTAGTGACTGCCGTCAAACAAATCTTTTTGACACTCCGCAGTCAGCCAGGGCATGAATCAGAACATTTTTGTAACTTCGATCTTCGAGATTATGATGAACACCGCACCGCTAGGGGCAGTCTCATGCATATAGTGCGTATCGGCAGAAATATTCATCATGAGGCCTGTAGATTATCTTGATGTCTGGAACAGAAGGTTGCGCTGCTCTACTGACTCCGATCGTTTTTGTCGATCATCCACGCTTCGACTTTGCAACAATAATGGACCGACGTCTCATAAACTTCTGACGGTCGTTACATACTGTTGTACGTAGCGCTGGATTCGGGGCACTATATTCTAGGCGTAGGCCCCTATCTTTTTACATCGAATTCATTTCTGTAATTGTTTGTTTATTAAAGAGCGAATTCTTTTGATCTCCACGTAGGCAAGGTCCATCGGTTCTAGGCCTCCATCGTCTTGGAATCCGACAGGATACCGAGTTGGCGTGATCCTGACTCAGGCTGACGTACTCCTGTTCCGCCACGGATAAATTCTCTAACATATTCAATTATAGGCGGAACAGATCGATCTTGGCGGTACCGTCCGCAAACGCTACATCAACATCGTTATCAACAAGTGTTCATGAGTCGTGTATTCCTTGATGCAACTCGTAAGGTGGTATGCGTGCTGATTTCGAGCGTGCGCGTTACGCTTACACTGTCTGAATTCCAACAACTCGTATGGAGCCCTGAGTCCAATACTTGACGGCTTGAACGTCTATCTGAGCCGGTTTTCGAAGTGCTTTGACGATCCAAACGCATATGGGTCGTGAAGCTTGAGCTTTAAGGTCCGATCGTTGAAACGTCTGGCAAGGTTTGGCTTAATCATGTTATCGTCATCTCTTCGTCGGTACTACGACTAGCCCTTATGTCTTTTTTTAACTCGACACTTTACCTCAACTGGGGAACTTTTCTAATATCCGGTATGGGAGATATATATCCTCAAGCTTTCGGAACGGCGCACGTAATACGACCCGGTATCCGCAGACTGATCTTGCTGCTTTCCCAAAATATCGAAGTGTTGATCACCCCGTTCTCTCACCAGATCTGCGTGTTAAGAGCCTTACTGGTGAATCACAGTTTAAGTTTCGCTCGCGTAAAGTTCATGCTGGATAAACTTGGCGATCGCAGCAAGTTGCGCACCTCCTTTAAAATGAGCAATATGGAGGTGATGAAGGTCCGCCAACGGCAGAAGTGATACACTTGATGCAGCCCATTTGATGTCAATCAAATAAATGAAGCTTTTACGTGTGATGTAAAACTATCGTATTCTTCATCCAACATATTTGTGTTAAATAGAATGTACGCGGTCGTTAGATGGAGCACAAAGTGCTGCCAAGTATAACGGGATACCGGTGCTTCTACTTACACAGTACACGTACCCTGCACTGACACATTGGTAGGCTAGTGTCTCGAATCCTCGTTTACATTGCACGTGTAGAGGAAGGCTTATCTTCTAAATGAACACGCTAAGAAGAAGGAAAAGCAAAGCTGTATATTTTTAGTTACGTTCTCTAATAAAATATCTTTTTATTGTACTTTTAGGATATTGAACTAGAAACTTCGAATGTAGCGACGCGCTTACCCTTCATCACGTGCGTCTAGCAACGATGGTGGCTTATTTAATCGGCATCATGGACTGTATCAACTTATGAGTGAAGCGTTGCTGACTAGTAGCACCTGAAGAGTAAATATCCCTTCAACACTTACTTAGCAAGGTAAATATTGTAGGAAATTACCAATTACGATAATATTCTAATTGACCCAGCGTGGTGTCAATTGCAAGAAACGGGCTCACTCCATTTCAATATTGACCGGTCTCCGGCGATCTACTGTGACGCCCGCCCACGGGTATCGATCGTTCCAGTTCCTCCCTGTCCCATTTCTGTGCTTCGCCACGCGTCTATCGAGGTTGATGTGCTTCTCACTTAGAGCAGCATGCTTCACGTCGGTCATGTCAAAAGAACGATATCGCGGCGCATGTGGAAGTAGAAAAGTCGCCGCTCAATTTTGAATTTTAGCACAAAACTTGTGCCGACAGCTGGTGCCAACCAACGCGGAGATTTCATTCACTTTCACATGTAAACATCGTGTTGGTACTCTCGGATTCATCCGGTTGCGAGGTCAGTCCTAACTTCAAACTACACGTATTCGGTATTGCTTGCAATTAGCAACATCGCGTCTACACACGCACTGCGACTGCAAGGTGCTGTGTTCGACCATTCTGCTACACTGGTTGGTGTATACCCAATGCTATCTTTCCAGCTGAATCGCCTCATGAGCTCGATGGCTATACGAGTACAGACCTCTTGACATTCCGTGAGTGCCGCAAGTGTCCAGCGCTGCATTGTCGCGACCTGCATTTCTCAATACCAATATCATACACATGTTCATATGTAGATGCATTGCACGGACAGTCAGTACCTTGTAAATTCTATCGAATCTCATGCGGGTTTCAACTTCTACGTTGCGGTCAACTTGCTTTCAATGAGGCGCTCACTCCTCAAGTATGTGTTCTCAACTACCACGTCCTCAAGCCCCATAGTTTGCATTGGCTGACTCGTGGAACGTTGTGACGAGTATGATGAAGTCTCAGACAATTTACGCGTGTTCTTCTATGACTTTTTTATTGCAAAGAGGATCGTCGACCGATAAAAGAAGTAGAATGCGCAGGACTCTATACTATGCCTATGGAGCTATTGGGCCGTCCTTGCGTCTTTCATCGCTGCCATTGACAAGGAGGTTGAGTCGGGCAGGCACGTCACACTTAACGACCGGCTGCACGATGCGCACGATGCGATGAAGCGAAGAGAAACAAAGCACATGCACAGTATCTGCTTAAATCATAACTCTAAGTAAGGAGAAACGGGAGAGACACGACCACTTGCGACCATGCGACGCGCGAGAACGAAACTGGCGACTTGGAATAAACACTTGGCTGTCATTGTTGCGTACTGATTTAGGACACAAGTCTAAAGTTCTACGGAAATACTCGTTTCTAGCAGATCCACTCGACACTACGGAAGGGAGTCGAGGAGAGAGAAGTTGACGCGGGAACGCGCACGCAGATCGATGGATCGATAAAGAGAATAAGACGCATGTTGCAGTCGCTCAAATTACAGCAGAACAATCGAATCGCTCTCCTCGTCATCCGTTTGGTGCTCCAGACGACGTACGAGTGGGGACTTACGTGCCCCGAGAGTTGTTGTGCTGTCGTGGGAAAAACAGATGCCGACAGATGCTTTCTGGGCTCGCGACTGACCTACCCTACCCCCGAGTCCAGCGAAAAAAGGACATTGCCGCGGTCGTTCGGCATCCGAGCGTGAAGTGACGACCATCGCTCTGACTCCTTTAAATAAAGCGATCGACGGACCGCAGCGCCTGCCCGACGCGGTCTATTTCGCGCAACGCTTTATTTCACAAATGCTATGTAATCGGTATGGCCGATTGCGCTCAATGCGCAGAGAGACAGAAGATATTTAGGGCGAATCAAGCAAAAGGACCAGACAACACAGACGGCCGACAAGAGAATACGGCAGCGCATCCGCACGAGACGAGGGATTCGCTGCCGCGTCAATTTGTAAACCGCGGCTGTACTTTCAACTTTAACGGTCGTTAACGTTCTCAATAGAGAAGCTTTCGAGCGCTTTCCCCTGTATCGACACTGGCTCTCTCCCTCTCTCTCTCTCTCTCTCTCTCCGTTCCGTCTGACGATCGCCAAGGCAGACAAGAGAAAAGACGAAGGCACACAAACGAACGCATCGACAGCAGCAGCAGCAGCAGAAGCAAAAGCGACGGCAAACTGATAGCAAAATAAAGCCGGGAGTTGTGGCGCGCTCTTTGGCTGAAAAGCGACAGGACACGTGCAATCTCGACCGTCGAGTCTCCCGCGACCTCCAAGCCTCACCTTGCGCTCGCCACCCCCAGTCGCTACGGTCGCTTGCTCCACCTCTCCCTGTGTCGGTAGGTATCACAGACACGTGCTTATGTATTCAGCAGCTCTTCTTGTCGCGGTGGCGCTCGGTGTCGCCACAGCACAGACGGCGGCCCCGACGCCGCCTCTCTTGTCGTCGTCTGCCTCTCGTAGCGGCGAGTATGGAAACACAGCACCTACTGAAGGGGCCGTGACGTGCGTCTTCCGCTACTTGATGCCAACAGCTTCGAACGCCCCAAGCGGAGTCGCCACCCAAATTTCGGCCTCCGGTGCCAGCGACAGCGACGACAACGGCAACGCCAGCGGCAACAGCAACGGCAAGGGCAACTTCAACGGCAACTTCAACGACAACGACGACGACAACAACGACGACAAGGGGTCTGTGTCTGCTTCTGGAAGTGCCGAAGACGACGGCGATGGCGGCCCGCCGCTCGACTCTGGCGGCGAGACGTCCGACCGGCC
This sequence comes from Hyaloperonospora brassicae, assembly GCA_947650285.1. Lineage (NCBI taxonomy): Eukaryota > Oomycota > Peronosporomycetes > Peronosporales > Peronosporaceae > Hyaloperonospora > Hyaloperonospora brassicae. The sequence continues at coordinate 80,079 of CANTFL010001191.1, read as the reverse complement.
CTCGACGTCGTCGGCGGCGAGCGTCCGCCCCTCGCCCGAGACGGACAGCAAGTCGACCGCGCACGCGCCCGATGCGCGCGGGTCGTCGTCCAACACGTCCGAGCCGCTCTCGCCGACGGCTCCTGCAGGGCCGCCACCTGCTACGCCACCCGTGCCGCCAGCCAGTACCAGGCGACCGTCGAGCACGCCGTCGCCGCCGTCCCGCCCGATCGACCCGACGCCGCCGCCCGTGGATAATGGCGCACCAAAGCCGCCGCCTTCGATCAGCAACAGCTCGACGCCCAGTTCGACGCCAGCGCCTGCACCTCCAACGACACCGGCAACCGGCCGCCGCCTCCTGACCGAAGACAGCAGCGAGCCAGCGACCGAGTCGTCAACGCCCCCAACAACAACGACGTCAACAACGCCGGACGAGCCGTTGTCGACCGACACGGACGAGCCGCCGCCGCCCGAAGCCCCGACGACTGCACCCACACCGCCGTCGCCGCCCCGTCCGCCGCCAATAGCACCAGCAGCCGCGACGCCGTCGCGTCCGTCCGAAGCCGTCCGAGTGAATCAGCCGCCCGCGGTCCCCCCGCGGGCGACCGACGACGGGTCTGCTGCGCTGTCGCTGCCGCCGGCGCTCAACGCGTCGTCGTCGACACCGGCCAACGCGACGGCCGGCAACGTTACGAATGGCAAAGACGAAGCGGATCGGTTGCCGACCACCGAAAGCGGCCCCCAAGCGACGACCGCTGCTGTGCTCGAGTTCAGCTGCGACACGACGTTCTACAGCGCCTGGAGCAAGATGGGTCTCACGTGCCACGGCACAGAGCTCGACGTGGTTCAAGCGGCCCAAGCGGCCGAGTGCCTCATCTACTCGGGGACGTCGTCCGGCACGGAGATCGCCGACCTCGCCACGTGCATGTCGGTCTGCCGCTTCCCCGCCTGTTCGCCCGAGCGCGGCGAGTGGGACTACGCGGCCGACGACGGCCTCAACTCGCCCGTGTACGCCAACTTGGACTTTATTGCGCTGCTGCAGCTCGGCGGGACCCGCGCGGCGACTGCTGTCGCGACGGCCGTCGCGCAGCCGTTCGGCAACTTGACGTTCGCTGCTACGACCGAGTGCGACTACGAAGACGACTCGTCGTTCAGCTCGTGCCAATGTGCGAGCGCAATGGCGTTCATGCCGCCCGCTGGGGACGCAACGGCCGGTCCCTCGATGAACTCGAACGCGCAGTACGCACTGCCGGTGAACAAGGGCCTGGAAGACGCGCACCACTGGCCCGACGGGACGAAGAAGAGCCCGATGGACAAGGCCGGGATCACCTCGACGGCCATTGGCGGCAGTGCCGCGACCGTGTCGGTCGTGGCCGGCGGCGTCATGTCGGTCGCCAGTGGCCTTGTCGGCGGCACGTCGGCCGGCGTGGCCTCGGGCGTCTCGGCCGCCGCCAGCATCGGCATCACGATGGCGGCCGTCGACATTTGCCAGTTTTCCGTCATGCTGAGCCAAATGAACGTCGACGCGCGGCCGCGTTTCATGGAAAACATGGGCAAACAAATGGCGCCCGCGACGTTTACGTTTTTGCCGTTTGGCCGGTCGACGAAGAACCACACGGCGTCGGACGACAGGGGCGCGGGCTCGGACGACGTGACAGCTACGCGGCGCCGGTTGGTGACCGGGAGTACGAGTGCTGGGGGGCAGCGCGAGCTTCGGCTCGGGGTCATCTGCGGCAGCGGGCTCGAGTGTCCAAGGGATGGAGCGCTATGCGTTTTTGATTGGTGTGGAGCCCGACATGTTGTTCTACGTGGCGGCCGCGGGCATTGCGTGCATGGTGGGCATTGTCTTTGGCCTGTACGCTGTCGCCATGAGCGCGTGCTACTTTGTTGTCGACGACTTTGTGAGCTTTAGCCGCAAGTGGCTCGACAAAGCCATTGGCGTGTTGATGATGATTTTGATTCTATCCGAGTACGTCATTGGCGCTACTGCAATGTACCAGATCTGCTACTGCATCGATCAAGGCTCGATGGACGTGAGCTTCTTTCTAGCGATTCTTACGCTGCTGGGCCTGGCGTTTGGCACGATTCTCTACGGCGTGATCGTCATTAAGAACAACGAAGACGAACTGCGTGACTTGGGCACGAAGGACCATTTTGACAAGAAATTCCACAACCGGTATGGACCGCTGTACGACGAGCACAGCTTCGAGGGCCGTTTCTTCTTTGCACCGAAGCTTCTTCTCGCACTGCTCTGTGGTATGACCACGGGTATGGTCTGGATCCAGGGCCTGTGGCAAATTATTGTCCTCATTGCACTCCACATTGCGTTTTTGCTGTACCTGGAAATCAAGCAGCCGTACCCGACTGCATTCGTGCAAAAGACGTCGAGTTTTGTCATTATCATCAAGATCTCGGCGCTGTTTCTGAGTTTTTTCCTCCTGTCGAGTGCTACGAGCTTCACCCAGAGCATTCCAGATGACCTGCGTGAGGGTGTGGCGTTTGCAATTGTCGGCTTGCAGGTGCTGGTGCTAGTATGCCTCATGATTCGTCAGGTGTACATCTTCTATCGTACGTGGAAGCTCAAGCGAGACGGCGCAGACAACAAGACGGTCACGTTGCAGACCACGAACGCCCGTGAGGGATCCGAGGCTTTCTTTGCTCTGGGCAGTACTGAGCCGCAGTACTATGGCAACAATACGAATCAGGACCGCGGCAACTCGCTTGCTATCTTGGAGACCGACCCCACTCCGAAGATGCAGGATCGTCGTGTCCAAGCACAGGAGACCCCGTCTAACGTTAATCACACCCACGGCAACCGACTGCAGGACCTGGCTCACCCGCAAGAGAGCAGCAACAGGCACGGTATGCAGCGCACTCACACTACGGTGCGGCGCGAGAACCAACACCGCACTAATGAGGTTGACCTATAGAGCCGAGCGGATGGATGTGGATACTAGACGCATGGATTCAATCGGACGAGCGCTTGTGTCTGATAATTGCAGCAGTAGTGCTGCGTCTGTTTTGCTTGGTAATGTTCATACAATCTACGTGTGTCGCACGCTTGCCTAGTGTGTGTTGTGCGACACCGAGGTCCAAGTGACATGGAGATGGCCATGGTTGTTTACGTGTTGCGATACCATTTGTACTCGCTCTTATATTTTTGCCCCCATATCAAGAGACTCGTGACGTTGCTGCCGCAGTTGTTTTTGTAACGATGCACTACGCTGAGAAGAAGGAATCCAAGAGCTCGGAAGAGAAACGCGAGGCCCATTGTCGCGTACCCCCAATCAACAAAACATGTTTGGTTCCGTGATATGGCACCATACGTATCCATTCGAACTGTCTCGCTGTCGTCAATGCGAGCTAAGCATTGAACAGAGTAGACAGGTCCTACCGACGCACAAGACCATGCAAAGCGAGCACACAGAGGTGGCGTGCATGATACATGAACATGCAAAGCGCACGCCATTGTGTTCTTGGCAAAAAGCTCAACACTCACACGAGCTCAACTATGCGCGTCGGTCTTATCCTGAGCGAAAGCCTAGTACGAAGCCCACAGCAAAGCTGCTACCAGCTGGCAAGTTCGAGTGCAGCACCTTCATGACTGACTTGTACATGGCGTCCACGTCCTTCGTATCAACTCCGCCGCCCTACAAATAGTAAATTAAGTGAAATGCCTCTCCTGCTGTCCTGCTGTTCGCACAACACATTGACGATCGCGTACCTGATGGATGTCCAGATACCGTCGAAAGTCTCGTCCGAGCTTCTCCGCGTCCACGTTCACGTACCCCAAAGAGCACGCACCATACAATAAACCAAGGAGCGCGCCAATGGCCACTGCGCCTACTTTGGACGCCTTTTTCAGTGCGAACCCGGCACACAGGCCCGTACAACAGCCCCATGAGACTTGGCCAGCTTTTCCAGAAGCCGAGACCTCATTCACGCGCTTTTTCAAGTGGTCCCACTCATCTGGAACCAGTGCCCCAAGCTGTGCAATTGCAATGTTCGATACCTCCTGTACTTTTTTCTTGGCTTTCTCAAACGGGTCGTCGTCGGGGGGTCCTTTCGTAGAGGCACAAGCCGTCGAAGTCTGCTCCGCCATACACCCGGATATCACACAAATCCCTGCTGCCAAAGCTGCTGCGGCACTGTAATTGCTCGATGTATGGTCCGTCGCTGCTTGGTGTCCTGTGCGACAAAGTCCTGATGCCCTGAAAATCCTTCGACGTCAGTTTGTCATGAATGACAGATACGACCCCTGAGCATCGCTTTCGATTTGTTATAGCAGACACACTCCGACGTGACAGCCGTACCTGAACTCGGTGCTTCCTGCTATTGCACCACTGGCATTCAAAGTCGTTCCGTGAGATGTACATTGCATGGCGCTTGCTGTCTTGTTACAGGAATAGAGGTGCTGACGCTGCAGAAAGAGGCGATGGCGTGTTCGGGCAAGGCAAAGCATCTCGAGGGCGGCGTCGTTGTTCAAAGGATAAGTTTGCTGGAAGTAATTTACACAGACCTGGTCAAGTTCGGATCGGCTGAAATAAGGACACAATAAAAGCGACGCCAGGGGAGCCCAGAAAATGGGCCTGTTTACGAGCGTGGGAACGAGCGAACAACTGGAGAGATAAAGTGCTGTATAAAGCGACTCTAATATCGATATCGTTTAGCGCACCTCCACAACTGAATAAGCTTCTTCCACCGTAACCCCTTCCGAAGCAACTGACAACCGTGACGTGTGTTTGTTTGACGTAACAGGCAATAATGATCATCGTCTTTGCTGTAGATATAAGTAGTACGAAACATATCGTGCCTCGTCAGTAGACCTGTGCCTTACTCTCAACAGAGCGTCGGTATAGCCATACTGTTTGCACTCGGTCTGCATACTTGTGCTGGTGCGCGCCTTCTTCCAAGCGTCAAGCGCATCGACATGTACGACGACGACAACTCATATAGTTGGCACCACGCGCATGGGCTCAATGGATCACAGCGGCCGTCCACGCTACCGCACTAGAGGAAGACATGCAACAGAACAATGTATCCCGTAAACACTATCTCTTGGAGAGTTGTCGGTTGTGTCGACGGGTCGTGTGTTCAAGAAACGCAGGGTCAATGTGATAAGAAATCGATAGCGAATGCGCGACATGACTACCAACTCGCCCGGCTCGATCGTTGAGGTGTTGCAATGAAGGCAGCGCGAGTCGACGCAGTTTGTAAGATCGCCCTCTCTTCGTCAAGCTTGTTATAACGAGCTAGTTACATTGCGACAAGTTGCACGGATAGCACCCTTACTGTGCGACAGAAGCAAAGCTCGGAACGCTCGGCACCGGCAGCCGAGTGTCCCCACTCGTTGACGCTATGAGTGTGAGTAAAAGTGTTGACACGTGGAAAGCCTTGCATCGATACATTTAAGTCAACTGCATTCTATGACACGATCGGCTGTAACGCCGTCCGCGATAGCTTCCATCCCACCTGCAAGCATGCATCTTTACGGTACATGGGCATTGCACCGATGTACGACCACGCGTGAATACTGTGCGTCGTCCAACGTACAGCGTGAGATGGATAGACTCAGCGTTTCGGGGAGCATTTTATGAGCATCTTCCGACAGCTTCGGTACTTCCATTGACATTACTGGGATAGGACCCGTACTTTGGTTGTCACCTACGATCATCTACGGACCTCTTGACCGAAGGCACTGTCAACCGTAGATGTGCGTGGGTGTCCATCACATGCTGCTGATGTCAAAAGCACTCGGGCTCATCACTCGAAAGCGTGCAACATGGATACGATGACAGGGGAGAGCTCCGTGCCAATGCAAATCATTGATTGCAATACGATAGTGCATTGCAGATAGCCTAATGATGACATGGATAGACTAGAGACGCACACAGCATGTGGCGTGTATGTACAGACTCGGGCGATAGCCTCGCTCGAACTTTCGACTTCTCAAATCGTAGATGCGCAGCTCAGGGCTGTAACAGTTTTCGTTGTTGGATCGCCTCGGGTGAAACAAAACTGACTGAAAAGAGACGTCGTCCACTACGCACGCGTTTACTCATTTACTCGATCTGTCCGCCGTCGATGTCTGTCGGGCGCCAGAGATGGTGTCTTCTCTCCGGCCTTTGCTGCTGCTGCTGCTGCTGCAAAATCGGTAGTATTGTGGTGCCCAAAAGCTGGCGGAAGCACTCCGATCCGGCGCGCTATGTGACGGTAATCCAACGTGCTCATTCAGGTGCGATGATGCAACAGTGTGCGGAGCAACGATGTTACAATATGATTACGAGATTTGCTCGTGGAGCTGAGTGCATTCAGAACGCAGCGAAGCGACGATATCGAATCTGTCGGTAGCCATCTACGGCGCGTCGTCACCTTTCGTGATGTGGTCGCTGGACCGACGGGTGCGGTGGAAGTATGACAGAGTAGGAGACGGCCTTGGTCCCGAACCAACGCAAAAACGCTTCATCGTTCTACTGACATCAATTGTGCCACAGGTCAGATAACGTGACTCTTCTCGATGCAGTGAGTGGCACGGGATACGTACTCGCGCAGCAAAAAGCGGGTACGCTGTGCTTTTGTCGTTGTTCTGGCACCGCACGTCTTTCCATGCAAAGTCACGATCGTCGATAGAGACATGCTGTGCACAAAACGAACGAACGGAGCTCTCTGTCCGCTGCAGTCGATCCCGAGTCGCTCCTTCGCTTTCTTTTGCAGGCACACTACGACCGAAGACCACACGCTGAGCTCGCCATTTGCTCGAAGTAAGATAGTCCTGAGAACGGAGTCAGGTGGAAGATACGGATGAACCCATTTTGCATGGCTGGGGTTGGCAGCCGGCGAACGGCTTGTGTGTCATGAGTGTGCTAAGCAGCGTGTCGTCGTATTCGTTGAGTGAGGAAGCAACTCGTTGGTGCTGCTGACATTGCGGGGAGAAGAGAGACGCAGATGATCTTGTCGACACACAAACACCCTTGCGCACAGAAAGTAGCTGCTGCGAAGTTCAATCTGTGACCTCACGCATACCGGCTATAGCTCACAGCTTCGCCACGTTCGGGCCCGCAGGAAGCGGTGTCGTACACACAGCCACAGTCGCCTCCTGCTGGGATGGGACCTTCCCACCGCATATCGCGTATCGCCTGTGTCAAACGCGATATGTCTCAGCGTGACTCACAAACAGATAGGCCGACGCCACAGGAACTGCCGATAAGTTCGGCTCGCCCCTGACGCCGACGTCCGAATATCTTCGCCCTTTGGGCGTGCAGGACCTACAGCCTATGACGCAGAGCACTTCGTCGCCCGCGTCTCGCTGCAGCCAGGCGGTCTGCTGCAACAACTTGCAGTCGAGACGACTGTGGTCGGGTAAGCGCCCTGAGCACAGAAACGAAGAGCACGGCGCACTGCCTGCGAGGCATATCCACGCCTGCCTATCCCGCGCTGTGTGAGCGGTTGGACGCCTTAGGCGTCCTCGACGGCCCGATAGTCCTATCGACGTGATGTCCTGACACCCACACGTCCATCCACACGTCCATCCCTTTGTCCAGTCATCCAGTCCATGCTCACGTGCATCGCGGCTTCTGTAAACTGTACGTGCGACGCTTTCGTGGCGGCAAACGCCTTTGCATCTGTCTGAACGCGAGCCCATCTCGCCAGAAGCGTCGAGGCATGCCAAGCCAGACAGACAGCGAGATAGACTGACAGAGAGTGAGAGAGAGACGACTGGCTGCACGCCGAAAAAGCACAGCGCAGTCCATCGCTCTCTTTCACTGTCGTGTCGCGTGATGCCGCCACGAGCGACAAGCACCGAAGGCTCCAGACGTGCCGTACGTCCGCCGTGTTGCGCGACGACGACAGCTGCTCCGATCGATTCGTGCGCTGCTGTTCCTCTAAGCGCGATGAAAAGATGCTCGAGCGCGTTGAGGGACGTCGGAAAATCCTGTTGCTTACGCGCTCCGTCCTATCCATCGACCGCTGCTAATGAAAAAACGACCAGCGACGGTACTCGCCGCCGCGTATGGAGCAACCAAAGTCGCTCGGCGTCGACTCTTCAGTCTCGTACACGCCGCATCGCGTACACGTAAATCAGTGAGACGCTCTCGCGCGTGCGTGTGTCAGTGTCGTCGCTCTCTCTCGCTCTCATTTATTACTACAACCCATCGCTCCTACTGCTACTGCTACCGCTACTGCTACTACCACTGCAACGACACCAGCCACCCACCCACCTGCCGGTTGGTCGGTCCCTCCATTCCCCAGCATGGGCAACTACACGCTGCAGCACGTGATCCCCGCGGTCCTAAACCTCACGCCCGAGCGGCAGGCGGCCTTGATCGCCGAGGTCGACGCCGTCGTGCACAACACCCTCGAGCTGCGGCGGGCGTTTGCAGCCAGCGGCCGCCAACTCGACAAGTCGGCGTGGAAGCTCGTGGCCACGCGGGACGACGTGCGCGCGTACCGCTCGCGTCGCGCGGTGCACGGCGTCGAGACGTCGGCGCCGCTGCGGCCGTCTCCGACGTCGCCCACGTCGTCGTCGACGAGCTCGAGCTCCAAGTGCACGTCCCACAGCAGCGCGTGTGCGGCCGGTCTGGAGAGCGACCGGAGGCGGTCGAAACCGACCGGCCGGCCGCCGGCCGTCGTGCTGTCCGGCACGGTCGACGGCACGGAAGAAGACGCCGTGCTGGGCCTACTGGCCCACTCGGAGCAGCACTGCATGATGCGGCACTCGTACTTGGGCACGGAGCTCGAGGACGCGCGTCTGCTGTGCGTCTTGGCCCGGCCGACGGCCGCGCGGCCGTTCGACTTCCTTGGCGTCAAATGGGGCCGACAGACCTACGGCCGCTTTAGTCAGCCGCGAGACTTTGTGTTCCTCGAGGCCACGGGCACGACGACCGACGCCGACGGCGCCGTCGTGGGCTACAGCGTCCGGCAGTCCACGGACCTGTCGGACGTACTCGCGCTCCCGCGGTCGCCCGACGTCCTGCGGGGCCACTTGTCCGTGTGCCACACGTTTGCCAACACGGACACGTCCACGGGCGGCGCGCGCCACCGGTCCGTCGAGATGTTCTCGCGCGCGTTCCTCCAGTTGGACGGCGGCGTGCCCGTGAACGTCGCGGCCGCAGCGTTGGCCGATAAACTCCTGGCGCTCGTGAACACCGCCGAGAGTGCAACGGCGTATAAGCTCACGTGGATGATGCGGCAGGCGCTCCGGCACCCGCACGCGGGCGGCGTGACGCACCACTGTGCGAACTGTGTGCACAGTCTGTGTACATTGAGCACGTTGCTGCTCCATCGCGGCGGCGCGTGTCAGGTCTGCCGGCGCGCGTACTGCGGCAAGTGCGCAGTGACTAAAAAGATCTCGATCAGCATTGGCAGTGAAGTGGTGCAGAAGTCGCTGCTCTTTTGTCTCGAGTGCCTCCTCGAGGCGAAACACCTCTCGGCGCGACAAGTGGCCGCGGACCAGCAGCGATGGTAGCACGTGTGGTCCTCGTAGACGGCTGGAACGAGCGAGCGCAGGGTGTGTATGGCGAACGAGACGGTAGACTCCCGAGAGACGAGCTACGGGGCTGTAACTAATATAGATATGCAGAGATCGCGAGAGACGTGTTCAATGCTACGAGAGAGCAGCCACAGTACTCGTTCGTGATCTCGTCGTGCACGTACGTTCATGCACCGGGTACGCACAAACAGCTCTCTGACCTGCGAGTGCTACGCCGATCACGTGATGTCGACGTGCCCGAGCGCTTCGATGCGGGATTGTCTCTGGCGTTCACTTCGTCTACATGAAGCAGGAGCAGGAGTAGTGCAGGCAAGAGGTTCATGCAGCCAGTGCCCGGCGCAAGTGGACGTCCTGCCTGACGCTTCGGTTTCGCGAGTCCTTTTGTCATCACAGCTGACGTTCCCAAATTTCCACCGCCAAGCTCGAGCCCACCGAGCGTCCGCCCCTCATCACATGCACCCTTCTTCGGCGGGAAGTATGTCCCTCGTGGGAGCCGAAGTGATGGGGTATGTCGTGGGCATTGACACGGAGAGAGTTTACGGCTGTCGGCGTCTCCGCGCCGCGCGTCATGGCTCCGGCCAATGCACTAGTTCGATGACCGGTCGCCCGAGCGGCCGCAATTGATATGGTGCGAGGTGCACGTCAGGCAGAACGGCTCCAGCAGTAGAGCCGCACAATCCCGAGAGCGCTACCGAACGTGATCAATCCCATGCGACCACCGGACTCGTTGTGAGCATCGGTGTTGACCGCCATCCAGGCTGAGGAACTGTCAGACATCGTGCAACCCTTACATGGCTAAATGGACAGGTCGGCCTCGCTCGCTCTCTCTTTCTCCCATGTGTCCGCAGCTGGTCCGAAGGCTCGCGCATGTTCTGTCAGCAGCAACAACAGCAGCAGCAGCAGCAACAACAACAACTCCGGTCGCGCTCGAGCCCTTGGGCGGGCTTGGAGGAGTTCCGACGTCGACGGACGGACACGAGCGCTCTTTGCGGACGCACCCATCCATTGCAACGCGCGCCACGTTCCTGACTCGGGACGCTGCTGCTGCCGACTTGTGCCGTCCCGTCTAGTGGTTCGCCACGCGGGACTCGGGAGTCTGTTGCCCGAAGCCACGACGGGTGGCCGATGCCTTCGATTTGTTTACGGCACATGTGTCACGCAGATCGGTCGCGACGAATCCACGCACCGATGCTCGCCCCGTCCTTGCGCACCGCTGATGATGCACCGGCGGCGGCGGCGGCGGCCCTTCACCGAAACCGAGGGACGCAACAACGTGCGGAGGCTCTCTGTACAGCGACAAAGCAACGGGCGCTGAACCTCTGCGCTCTTCAACGAGGGACTCGACTGTCGAAGTGACAACGTCAGCGTACGTGATACGTCTCTCTCGTCCAAACGTCACGCTGCCTCTGCTTCGACTGCGGGAAGCGCCCGTCCGTCCCGCAGCGGCGCAGGATCTCATGCGGTTCTGTCCTTGATCCTCTCCTGTCGTCGGTTGTTAGCTCGTTGTCCGCCTCGTCGCTATTTCGTTTCCCAAGCGGTAGGTACACCGCCTGCCGATCTCATCGAACCCGAGAGACGCCCTCCGCACGCGTAGCCGCTCGCGCGCATCCCCTCGTGGCGAAGATCCGTCCAGTGGTGTGGCGATAATGTTCTCCTGTTCGGTCTGAGGCGGCGTGGGGTTCCCGCTCCTCGCGAGTAACGAGAGCTCTGTGTGCATGCCACCTCGTCCCATGTGTGTGTGTGTGCGTGTGGTCGTGCGGGCTGTCCACTGACAAGCAGATCGAGTAAGCCGGAGCATTAGGCACGATAAGCGCAATGGATGGGCGCGCTGCCCCCACTTGCGTCTTTCTCATGCTGTTCAGCAGCAGCCAAATCCACTGCAGCGTTCGCAGGAGTTGTCCGTCGTCGCACACATAAGCACCTCGACCCCGACCAGCATACCCTCCTCCGCCCCACTATCTCCACTGCCACAACGCCCTCCACCGCCATTGCCACCTCTCACGCGTCCCTCATTGCTCGACCCACCGCCTCATTGACACGTCGTCCTCGTTGGCCACTCGCCCTCGTGCCCCGACGCGACCGGAGTCAATGGCCCCCGTCGACTTGCACCACGTCGCGCTGCCGGCGTTCACGCTCTCGCCCGAGCGCCAGCGCACGCTCCTCGCCGAGCGCGACGCGCTGATCGAGACCACGCTCGAGCTGCGCAGCGCCTTTGCCGCGGGCGGCCACCAGCTCGACACGAGCGCGTGGAAACTCGTCAAGACGGTTGACGACGTCCGCGCGTACCGCTCGCGTCGCGCGTTGCACGGCGCGCCGGACCAGACGTTGGACGACACGTGCGACATGGACTCGTCGTCCTCTCGCTCGAGCTCGCCGAGCTCTTCGGTGGACCGCAACCAGCTGCCGAGTCTCGGGTCGTCGTCGTCCAGCGGCTGCGGCGGTAGCGGTAGTGGCAGTGGTCGTAGCAGCCGTCCCGGGCGACGTCCGCGGCGCTTCTGCCCGAGCGTGAAACCCGCGGCGCGACCCCCTGCGGTCGTGATCTCCGGTGTCATTGACGGCACGGCCGAAGACGCCGTGCTCGGCCTCATTGCCCACACGGACGTGCAGTTCAAGACGCGCGCGGCGCACCTCAAGACAGAGCTCGACAACGCGCGGCCGCTCGCGGAGCTCGTGCTGCCCACGCAAGAGGACCCACTGGTGTACGCCGCGGTCAAGTGGGGCCTTGAGCCCTACGGCCGCTTTAGTCAAGCGCGCGACTTTGTCTTCTTGGAAGCCGGGGGCTTGACCACAGACGCCGAGGGCCACGTCGTGGCCTATGCGATTCGCCAATCGGTCGACCTCTCGGATGTCATCGACCTCCCGCGGCTCCCCCACACCATTCGAGGGTACATGTCGGGGTGCCAGACGTTTGGCAACATGACGCCGCGGGGCGACACGGCGCACCGGACGGTCGAAGTCTTTTCCCGCGCGTTCATTGAAATGGACGGCAGTGTGCCCGCGAACATGGCCGCAGCTGCCTATGCCGAGAAGCTCATGGCCCTTGCACTTATTATCGAGTGTGCGTACACGCACAAGCTCGCGTACTTGATGCGGCGGTCCACTACCCGCAGCCAGTGCGGCGCCCAGTGGTACCGGCACTCGAGCAACACTTGCACGAATTGCACGCGGGCCGTGTGTCGCGTGCTGTTTCGACCGCTCCAAAGCGGCGGCTCCTGTCGCATCTGTCAACGGACGTTCTGCGGCAAATGCTCAATCACGCGGAAGATGTACGTGACGCTGGGGAACGAAGTGCTGCAGAAAGAGATGCTCTTTTGTCTCGAGTGTTTGTTGGAAGCCAAGTCGCTCGATGCACATGTAGTGGCGTCGGATAAAATCAATTGGTAAGTAAAGTCACGCCCTGACGTGCCGCTCGCTAGGCGGAAAAACGACGGGGGGTGACCGACATCGATGCTGCAAAGGACACGGTGTCGTCTGACTGGTCAACCCCTAGTACAAAGGTAGGGCCGAGCTCGCGGTTTGTAGCAAGCACGAGGCCCTTTAGTAGAAGCTTTGCAGATTGTCCGTCGCTCCGTCCCTCGTCGTCTGTCGTCTACTTCGTAGTGAGGTTTGAGCTGCTAACAGTCTTTTGCAGAGGGGAACACTGGAGATGGTTTGCAAAGATTGCGTACAGCTGTCACCGACAATGTATTCGATGTGGCCGCCCACGTGGTCGTTCGGTCTTACTTCCGGCCCCTGCAGTACATTATGTATCCCATGTTCGGCACAATATGGTTCTCCAGCTGCAGCTGTCGTGAACCAGGTGGGCGCGACGAATAAAAGCATACACAAAGCACACACCTCGAGGCACTCAAAGCCTCGGACAGGCAGCTTCGATCGCCTTTGCTGCTTCGCTAGTGTTGCAGCACGACGAGGCTGCTGGACGACAAGCACATCAATGTTTCTACTGGCAACGACAGCAACACGATCCATTCTGCTGATTGAAATGACGACCGAACGTTGCTCACGGGTATGATGCACAAGTGCTTGCGACGAAGCAGATAATCGATCATTCGGCTGTCGTGTATCGGGTGAGTGAGTGCGAAAAGTTGCTATTAATCGTTGCCCACGTCATGTACTGACACTTTGGAGCTGTACACATATCTATTGCCCTTGTCAGTCCTCCAGCAGACTTACAAGAGCTGAGACTACTGCACTATGATCCGATAGTGGATGTGCGGATTCTCCTTATGGATGCTTTTCACTTGTATCTGCAAGGGCTGGCACGATAAAGTCGGGTCTGAACGGTGACACCGCAGCACTACACAGCTATGTCGATTCAGCCAAAGCCCTTGTATACTTTGAGCTGCAGAAATTCTTAGCTTGTCGGCGTGAGCTGATACGACTTAGGAAGAGAGCGCTAGTGCCATGCTCAGAAGGAAGTTGCTGCGATCTACAAAGCAACCGCTGCTGAGCACCTTGTGAATGTTTGCAACACAATGAGCGAAATCTTCACGTCAACTTCAAGTGTTCTGTTGCTTATTCTTACGTCAAGACTCACTCTTGTTGAGCAGATGCATGCGAAGATAGCATTGCGTATTTATAAAGTTGTACCGCTTGACCTGTCGAATGTCTACTGCTTTGTGTGTTCAATTCGTTAGATCTGCACCTTGTGTCGCAATATTCACGTGAGCGCGAGCAGTCTCGATGCATTCTGCGCGCGCGAACAGCGGTTTTGTTTACACATGACACAACTAGCTATTCCGTATTTCGCAGTAGTCTGCGCTCGCAGAAGCATTTCGGCAGCTATACCCGTTGTACATACCCTCACAAGACACTTGATATTGGAATGTCGGTTTGTACTAGAACGGATCTCAGTGATTGCCAATTCGGGTTCTATCAGTACCTCTCGTACAATCGCACACTCTGTAAGGACAGGCATGTTGACGCTTGCGGCATTAAACTTGTGACTTAAGTGGATGATTTGACAGCGAAATATTAGCAGACAAAAGTGCCAAAAATGCCATCGTCAAGCTTGAAGATTGCTGATCCAATCATGATTCTCCACTGTCATGATAGTTCTATTGCTATCATCGACAGTACTTAATGAGAGTAAACACCAAAAGTAGATGATTACCCATCACTATACTTGTCATCCATATTTGCTCAGCCCCGAACATGACTCTCATCGACAAAGTGCCGGTAATAATACCGACGGAGATACATGATTGATTCCTTTTCATTTTGCAGCAGAGCCCTTATCGCGACAGCCACTTGTGAATCCCATTTTTGTAGTGACGCTTTACTCGGGATCTGAAGCAGTACACCATGTAAAATTGTGGCAGAATTACATACCACACAATCCCAGTGTACCGGAAAGATGCAGAATGTGACACCATAGTCACCAAATTGAACGGTACGAGCATGTTGTAACGATGTAGACGATAGGTACGGATTACACTCTATTCGGGACCACGTATTCGAAAAACAAGAGCCGACCCATCTTTCTATGCTGTCGGTGACTTTCTGCTCGTTACATTGATGAATGCCCGCAAGTGTCAAACTTCGACTGGACGAAGAACGAAGCAAGACGACCTAACGATTCCTTTCGTCTCTTGTTGCCAAGTGAGATTCGCCGGAGTGTATGGTACTTTCGTAAGGCAACATACGTACGTGATGCCGTGGGCTTTCGAGAATCATAACAATGGTATATCGGTGGCGGAACTTTCTGTATTTTTCGGCTCTACCTGATCAATTCAGCTAGTAGCTTCTCGCACGTGGGCCGTCGCCATATATATGACCAGATAGCTGACAGCAATTTGGTTCGTAGTCGCACACCATTTCGATGCCTTAAGCGCTTTGTATACTTGATCTGAGTATTGAGCAAACACTGATGGGTAGTGGTTCAATGCCTTTGAAACAGGTAGAGAAGACACATCTGCGTCGAGTGTACATTGTTTTAACACGTCGTCTGTCACTTGGCACCACACCTAATGGGTGGACGTACTTTCGGTTAAGCTCAATTACTGTTCGAATGATATCGCTTTTGTATTCAATCCACCTGTCCTTGAAGAAGACGCGAGTTTGCTATTCCCCGTCGTCGCTTTCTATCGTGATGCTAGGTGCGCGAAATCGGCGAGGCTGAAGTAGGCTCGGACAGATGTAGCGGGGATAGGACATGAACGAAATATGTTGTGTCTGAGCAACAGAAGATGTTGAGCAGCGGCGCAGTTTTATCGTGTCATCATTGATCGATAGGCATTTCACTTCGTAGATCGATCGAAATATCAACTATAGCGACAGTTAGGTACGCTACAGTCACGACGTAGTCAATATCGCGAGTTATAGAACAGTATCATGACGATTGCGTCGCATAGGTCTGTATTCTGTGGCGCGGTAGTTGTTCGTCAACAACTTTGATGGTAAAAGCCAATTGATCAGCGGATATAGAAACCATTCGGACAACACATGTAACGGGGCACTGGTGACAACGTGCTGGTTCACCAGTACGGAGCTCACTTCCACTGGCAACATTGATAGTCAGTGGCCCTGCTAAGTGTTGCACCAACACAGAGGAGGGAAAGGAGACTAAGTTCACACTCTAGTCTCTGGTAAAAGTAAAACCGGTATTTTATACAATTCAGTCCTATCAATCTTGTGTCTCTGTTTGCCCTAACTTAATTATGTTAATCTAACTAAACGTATGATGACGTCTACTCACCACCCATTGCGCGCGTCCAGCAGCGATTGGTGGGTTGAAATCACCACGATATCAACGAATGAGTAGATCCTTTGGTCATCTCAACAAAACCACCATGCTCTGTGATATTGTTGAAAGAATAATCAACGCGATATTCTGTATTGTCATTTTAGCCTCAATGACAATATCATGTAACGGGCTACTGCGTTACAACACACAACCACCTCGAACGCTCACTTCGATCCATTTCGATCCAAAATGTGTGCGAAAATATAAAAATACATGTATTTCTCAAATATTCGGGCATGTAAAAAACTCGTGTGTGTAAATCGTCTAAATCCCTGATCACACGTAAGATTGTTGTTTAACGTGTATACTACCGCACAGAAGTAAAATATCGAAATGTCTGAAGCACTTTTATTTCGTTTTCTCGTTCATATCGTTCCTTGATTATCTTGGTGCACATTTGTCATTGTCCTGCAATTATACTGCTGCATAGAGACAAGGGCACATTTCACTGCGACCAAACTGTGACGAAACTTACTCTATCGGCGTCACTAGTTAAGCATATGTCGTGAACGTTATATAATCGTAATCGCGAATGTCAACATAACGCCAAAGTAAACTGCTAATTTAAAGTTGGACATGCCATGTCGATGTTCCACTCATGAGCTGACATCATCAACGATAGGATTCAATCATTCCTTAGATTAACATAAAAAGCGCGCAACAAGTAATGAGCAAGTAGGAAACATACTGATATGTGTTTTGGTAACGTCAAAGTACAACTAAAGGTATTTATTGGATGATTCAAGCTTATGTTTTGACCAATTCGTCGAATTCGGGCATTGAAAGCTTGCACTGACGCAGTACAAGCTGATTACAATAATCACATTCCAAGCAAGAGACTCGGTACCTAATGTACAACGTTCGTGCAGACGAAGGAGAGTCTACTAAACGAACACGCTTAGTGAAAAGGAAAGTAGAACGGCACTATTCTACATATAATGTCTCCTAAGTTTTATATACAGATGTCGATACACATCATATGTCTTGCTTGACTATATCACACAACAAACTCCCAAATGCAGCTACGTGCTCACCACCTATTGCACGGGTCTGGCAGCAATTGTGTGTTGAAGTTGATTAATACAATGACCTACACTTTGAAATGAGTTGAGAAGTGCCAAATATTATCTTCGACAGCAATTTTCCTTCAGCATCTACTTTGTAAGGTGTATATTGGTGAATACTAAATACAAAGATAATCTAATCTTTGAGACCTGTTTGGTGTCAATGGCGTGTCATGGGCTCATCGCGTTGCATCTCCCGCTTTATAACATTCGTCACATTAGTGACTGGTTGATAGAGGATTGGTGAAGGGATACCACAATCAGGCCACCTACAAGAAAGGGAAGCATTTCTTGGTCTGGCCTTTTCCATTGCGTATTGTATCGCATTAGTAACAACTGTATGTGGTGCAAAAGCAAAGCTGAAAAACCTCATCTCCACGAATACATCGCGCCGCCGATAAGGCGTCCATAGATCTAGGAACAGGTCATCATTCGCCCAATGCTGTTATAGTGTGGTTCCATCCATGTGTAAAAATATCGAGATCCGACGTCGTGGACCCATGCCATTCTAGGCAGCAAAATTTTGGTGGAGAAATCAAAGTTGAGCAGACGGTATGAGACAGTAGGTAGTGACTCACTTCGCAATATTCAAGACAAGATTACCTTTCACAGGATGTTGGACAAACGTTCATTGGCCATGAATTTAATGAGCGATCAACATCCTAGTACTACCACCGTCATACGAAGCGCGCTGATAGTCTCGTGACTGAAGCATTCAGCTCGGCGAGGACTCACCCTGTGCTTTGACCACTGATCGTGGTCTGACCTCAATCGATACTTCGATTATGGAAAGTTTAATCAATATATCAAGTCCTGAATATGGGATCATGGCGAGCCGATACAGCTGTTTACGGACTTGCAGCAGTAGCAGCAGCAAGAAGACATAAATGAACTACAAGTACCCTACCCTCGAGTGCCAAGACTTCCATCTATTCCGAATCCAAGTGATATTTCAGACTGTCCATGCGGTAAATACAAGGAGCCATCGAGATGTGGCTGGCGAATCCAACATAGGTTTCCACATTCGATAGATCGACGACATCAGAGACACTGTCGGAAACGGACAGCCTCTGCGTAGACCATATTTGCAGGATAATCGTCGTCAATTTGAAGCGGAACAGATACATAACTTTTAACGTTTACAATAAGGCCTATAAGAGGCTTATTTGTGAGGCCCATCGTTACAATAATAAGTGTATAGAGGCTCAGTGGATATAGGTGAGGAGTGATCCTTACCGTAAGGCGAGGATCAGAGTCGGCCATGCTGGAATAAGATGCGTTGAGCCATACCCAACAGGAGTCGAGCTAAATCAATTCCACATATCTATCTAGGCGCCATCGAGGTTGCAATAACAGCAGCGAGGCAATATTCAATAGTAGACGACCCAAAGTCATCAATACATTATCTATCGTGAGGCTATCCCTTATTCAAACGAGGGGAGCTAAATCACATGCTCGGCGAACAGCTATCTCGGACAACCGACCTGATAGTCAGGAAAGACGAAATGAGGGCTCGTTGATTTTTACAAGACGAGCGAGGAAAACGAGCGTTCGTAACCGTAGAGTAAATGAAAGAGAGAGTCTATCACAGGCTGGATGGGATCGAGGCGTCGCAAAAACGAGTTTACAGCACAATTGCAGATATACGAGGTCTTGCGAGTCGTGTGCGATCGCGGATTCGTCGATAGAAATGCGAATAGTGAGTCCAAACAAGAGCAACAGTAGTCCAAAAATCAGTACTAGGCTGCATATACGGCATTTGAGTGAAATTCGCGTAACTCCAATCGAAGAATCGAAGCTGAGCACATGCAGATTACAGAAAACGCAATCTTACCGAGGCTGAAGTCTTCTTTCTTCAATGGCCGAAGCTGCGTTTGAACGTACTGGAAGTATCATAGGTGAGCCACAAAATTTATCTGACTGAGCTTTCAGTCACAAAAATTGATGTAATATCTGCGGATGCGAGACGCTAAATATTTAAAGATCAACAAATCAATCAATTGGTGACAAGTAGCGCCGATCAGTAGGTGCGGACGTTGAAGATGGAGAGATATTGTCTGTGATTGTTCCATCGATCACGGACACATGGAGACATCGGATTGTCTGACATACTAAAACCGAGTCAGTAGTTGCGGAAATGTAAACATGGCGATTGGATGCATATGAGACAACACGGGTCAGTAAGAAAACGAAAGCAGCGTTTAAACTAATAATAGTCTCACTCTGGCATTTGCCTCCAACTACCAACTCCAAACTAACATCGATGTCATTCAATTCTCACTCTTAACTCCTATTTTAGGTATGAACAGATTTTACCTCTTGCATCAGTTTCATGTAATTACCGACCCATAAAGCGCATAAAGACATATAACAACAGATGAAGAAGCCATATTTTGTGTGTAATGGCGGTCAGGGACGCAAATGGTCGTCTCGAGTCTAATTCTGGAAAATATTGGCGTACGCATCTCGAAAGATGCAGACTATCGTACTGTTAAATGGTATAAAATGCAGTACCACTAGTAAGGAAAAATATAGCAACTATCCAATTTGGCCTAGGAAGTGTATAATTACATTTCGCACTTTCCCAATATGGGTCAAACCGTGCATGGAGCCATAGATTAAGACACCTAAACTAGTTTAAATCGTGACAAAGTCGGTTGCAAACTGCCTTCAGGCAAATAAAATTCGAGTGGTTATGACGCAATCCGCGTTGTGTCAGTAGACGATGGACTATCCACAAAAGACTTATGGGAATTGGATTAGGAGTTAGTCGCCATATTTGTACGGCCATACCCTACTATACGATGTTGTTGATTGTGAAGATGTGGAGGCGCCAAAACATGCCGATGAACCTACACCTTAAGTTAGTCGTCAAGGAAAGGCTAATTTGCGTGTGCGAGTTGGATCAAACCAAAAACGTTGTGATTCTTTACAACTTTTGGCTTACCCCTCAACTGACGCGAAACCTGTTATCATACGGACAAAATGACAGAATATGGGTGCAAACTGGTACAACGAAAGGTAAAGCACGCATTCGTTCAAATTGCAAATGCCGTTCTTGCTTGGATACGATGAATAACTTACAGTCGTGTGCGGCGCGTATGGTCACATCGAGAGATTCTTATGATCTAGTAACGGCCGCTGGGAGTGACGATGGTGCTAGTTATCAATACGTCCACAAAGGTACCTTGAAAGATTTTAGTCACCGCTATGGACATTCGGTCAATGAGACCCTTAATTTAGTGGCTAAAGATTCAAATGGAAATCTTGTAGACCAGCACGAAAAGTAGAAACTGTATGGTCATCGCTAAAGGTAAGCACACTCGCGCAAATCAGTCTTAAAAGGATACCCACCAGAGTGATCCTACTTTTTGTGTTGTTGCGGAATGATGCAGTGACCTATAATGGCTCCTATCACCCTCCAGATTGTAGCAGGAACAGATACATGATTATATAAGTGTAGCACAGGTCAAATTACTGCCGGGTATTCTCGTCTACTTCGAAAGACTAAGTGAGTAAACTTTCAAAAATGGTGTGGGTGAAAAACGATTCGATATTCATATTCACGCTCTTCGAACGCAAACCGAATGCAAAATTTCAATGTGAGGCTTTTTTGCGGGCGCACGGTAGTGGTGAGATACTATACGGGGGAAAATACTTGGTGGTGAACGGCGAAGCAGAACGCATGCAATATATCTGTCCTGGATATGGTGAGGCGTATGATATTCTCTAACCCACAACCATTTTCGTTCTGTAATTGGCTGTCTCAATTTGCCGCCTACGGTTTGGACCGGATGCCAGACAAGGTCGACCCCAACCGCAAGTAGTACATCAAAAGAGCTAGAAAAAAGATTGCTATATCTTACATTATAGTAAGTGTGCCGTATGAGCATTGTAGAGAGACCTTTCAATTATTTAGCGAGTGCTTCCTCGTCCTTGCGTCTCTGTCAATACTTTATGTACCAATACCGTTATCCCCATCTAAGTCAGCAATAGATTCATCATTATCGCTAAATTATTCTTCGTCAATGTCGATCATATCGTCATTGACGCATTATGCATCAATTTTGATGCTGAAGTTGGATAAGCACGACTCAGGGCAGCGCAAAGTCCATGTCGTTTGTAAACATGACTACACCTTGACAAGGTGAATTTGCGCGGTTTTACTCATGAAGGACGGTGTATGCGTTATTGAAGCATTCCCCGAGCTGTTGATGTCGATTTCATCCACCCGCAAGAACTCATCACAACCCATCAATTAGCGAGCTCGTCCATAACGTATCGCTCCTAGGGTATGATTGCCACGTACCGTATGATCATCTACTTATGATGGTCAAAGTCGACATCTTTTAACTCGCCTTAAGGAACGGAACCTTGACTGCAAAACCTCTGCTGTGAGCCGAGGGTCCCGGTCGGAGACAGAAACAATAAATTCTCTTTGGCTACTCAATATAGTGAAGATAAATACACAAGCGCACGATTATGTAATGATTGACTTCGCGACAGTAACAAGATGAACCATCATTCTAAACCGGTCAATAAGAAAAAGAGCGCAAATATACTTGATTTGGTCGATAGGGTCATATCATATAAGACGAAATTCAGGAAAACGTCCGAGAACACTCTTTTTAGGACCGGTAAAGGCTGCAATAATGCACGGGATGAAGCACTAATATCCAATATCCGACAAAACTCGCAAGCACGTATGTAGTTGTGCAGACTTTTACTGGCAACGATGATATGACGCTGTTGTTGCCGATGAAAGTCTCATCTGAAATAGAGATGGGCCTTATCACTGCACCACAGCCCGCTGATTTGTGCATCGTGACAGTCATCCAGGATACACATTCGCACATCATTTTAAGTGGAAACGACGAAAAGTGGTGTGTATACGGCGACTTTTGTATAGTACAGCAGCCCATATCAGGTTGTCGATAGTTCCAATGGCGACCGATTCTTTGCTGACAAGCGTTTCAAAACTTTTCGGGATGGATTCGAGAGACATCCGTCATACGCACAAGTCCATTATCCTGTACGTTCGCCTTTCTTACCTCGTTGATGAGACTCAATGATGGGGAGCTGCGATCAGCCATTTACCACTTAAATTGTCATCAGCATCGGACTACGCAGACGGCGCCAAACCGCATTTGCGAAGAAGTAAAGTCGCACTGATTTATGATCCAAGGAGAAGATCTACTCCGCAAAGAATAAAAGCCCGCTCGAAATTTTTGCGAGTGTGCACTGGTAACGGCCGTGAACCAAGCATACTCCCGATTAGACAATATAATTTCTCTCTCTAAATCGCGTTAATCACGAAAGTTAAGTGGTGCGTTCTTTTATCAAGGCACTCCTTTTTACGCAATAAGTAATTACGCTCAGCTGTATCGATCTTACTTGACGGATGACAGACAAGCCCTTTTTGTCGTCTGTTCCATATTGCATCGACGCACATCCGATAGCAAACGCGCTGGCGTCACAAAATACATGAACTGGTATGTCTTGGTCTGCAAGCGTCAAAACTGCCGACTGTATCAAGCTATTCCTGATATTTTGTACAACGATGTAGACATCAGTACTTCAAAACCATTTTACGTTTTTTATGACAAACGTGAGCAATAAATGTTCATAGTGGCGTGATTGCGCGAGTACTAGTGTAAGTAAAACGCTAAGTCAAAAAATCTTTCATATCTTCTTGACATCAACTGACGCCGGCCATTTATGACTGCTCAATCTTTCTATATCACGTAGTACGATATTCAATCAAAGGTGCACCCAAGAAGGTTCTAAGAGCAACAGGTGAGCATATATGCGACGATCGAAACGAACATACATAAGCACCGATGGCAATGTGTTTATACGAAATGGTTCGGTCATTGTACTGATTGAAGAGTAGTGGTTGTGCGAAGTGTTCAGCGTATGAGCCACGCTTCCTTTTCCTGATGTTTAGGAGCTGGGATCAAACCGCGAAATCCGCTCTTGGCAGCTCACCCGTTTTTTAGAACTGAGTGTTAAAAACCTTGATCGACATCGATGCATAGGAGGCTTTAATAGTGAGCCTTACCGCCCAGGTGTAGGCACGACTAGTCAAGTTTGTCCTGACAAAGGAGACTTTCATCTTTTCGTCGGTGATAGGACAAGTCCTGATAGCGTCGAAAGCGCGACGAATAATCTCATCCGATAGTCTTTATTCCCTCTTTCGCACTCGAAGATATCTTTCTCAAAGCGGTTGGGTTAACGTGCGAGCGCCAAGCCGGTGCCAGCATTTATTTTTACTGTTTGCTCAACATTACGAACTGTTGAGCACTCTTTACATCAACAGGTCTGTCTGTAGAGACACTTGCTGGCAAAGCAAGAGTAATAGTTTTGGGTACGCGTCAGTTCATACTTGATAAACTTGATGATTGTGGCAAATTTATTACATCATTACAAATTAAACAACGTGCCCCTGATGGCATTTCCGCCAAAGGAATGCTTCATACATTTGATCGCAGCTTTCATTTTTTATCACAAATGTGGTACGCCTCCACTCCTAGCATAAAAGCTATCATGATCATCACCCCACACTGAAATGGTGGGTGACATATATGTGGTCACTTGAAAAACATCAAAGTGCTAGCCGGTGTATAGGGCACCGGGCGTTTGTACTGACACAGTACAAGCTTCCTACGCCGACCGCGATTTAAGCAGATGGATCTATAACTAAAGTACAAATTAATTGCAGAAGAAGGTGAGTTCACCCAACGAACACGCTTGATTTAGTAAAACGTAGAGCCCAACTTGATATTCGCAATGATCCACGTTGTTTCAGTGAAACGTAACGGGCTCACCCATTTTTACAGTTTCTTCTGTATACATCGAAATTTAAAATACAAATCTAATTGTCATTGCTTTCGCTGAATTGCCAATATCGAAGGAGGGGAATCGTGACAAGCATTCACAGTACGTACAGCGAATATACCCTACTGTTATACGGTAAGCCCCATGAGCCTCATAACATCTATTTACACTATATGGTCCGCTCAACGATTACGAACTAGTTCAATATTAAGTCAATCGATGTGTAACGTGTTTGCAACACGATTGAAGACTACTGTTATTTAAGTAAGCCCAAATGTCAGGTTATTGATCAAACGACAACTTCATCGCTCAGTCATGTTGTAATCGCATCTTGAAGATAAGCAACATGCCTCCATTTGCCAGATTTAATCGACACATTGATCATTGGAGGAAGACTGATCATTCGTAAACAACAAGGTTTAGGTAGCGTGAATGACTCATGGATATGATCACGAAGCAAGCCATCTTGACTAGGTCCTTGCGAAGGGTCATATACCGATGTGTCTGATGGACCGGCACTATTGCGTCTAACGCAGTGCTGACATATCAATTCGATAACTTAGAAAATATCGGAAAACGATTCATGTTTTGTAATCTTGTCAATTTGGACGACGCCGTCGAGGCTCATCGCATCGAACAAGATGTAAAAAGTTCCAAGGCCCGTTGTTTACAAAGCGGCCGCAACTGCTTCACACGGACGCTAGTGATCAAGGCTTAAGATATATCTGCTTCTGAATACTGTCGTCATCTCACGTTTTACTCAATCACCCTCATCAAACAACTTGTAACACTACGGGTAACGATTCACTATGAGTCGAGAAATGCCACGCGACACGTGCCGACGTTGTTCAAATTCAAAATTATGCAGCTTTGCGCTGAAAAAGTTCGATAGAAGAAGATGCGTAACAGCCTAATGATTTAGCGACATCAATGCTATGTGAAAATCTCTCGACAAATGTTGCTCTTGAAAACACAGTCACTGTGTACTTGTTCTCCTCTCAATGAGATACATCTCATCAGGGTTAATGATCGACGTGGCACCAACGTGTCATAACTCACCCTGGTGAATTTCTGACTTCGGAAAGACTTGCCAACGTACATCGCTAGTCCGTTCAAGGCTGATAGTGGAATGTCAATGGACCATGATGAAGCTGCGCCTTGCGTTAAGTTCACACTTTTTAGTAAAATCTTAGGCAAACAAAGTGGAAGTAATGCAATATGATGATGGATCCACGCGCGTGATGTGGATAAGTTTTAATGTTCACATGGTAATTAGATCCGATACACGTTTCCTGACAGCGATATACGGCTTGACAATGATCCGTAATCTGATTAACGGCTTCAAGATTATGGAATATTGTGAGTGTATAGCATGGACGAGGCATGCCCGCCCTTCGATGGCTTGTTAGTGCGGCTGATCGAGTAAGCAGTTCGGCAAACATCAACTAAGTAAGCGGGTGTGATTGATTTGATGAATCACATAATTTACTAAAGCTTACTACTGAAAAATCGTGAACACGTGGTCGAAGCGTATGCTTAACAGGCGTAATTGCGAGAAGAAGCAATTAGTTTCCTAAAAGCAGCAACACGGGATTATGAAAATTGTTTGAGGAATGAGTGTAGAACAAGTTGATGAGGTACCATAACAACATTTAGAGCACTAAATTCCAATATATTAAATTCTGAATGGATAAGTTATGATACTAAATCAAAAACATGTATATATTTCCTTCGGTCGCCAACGTGATGTCTACTCGGACAAACCTATATGTTAACTATCTTGTAAAAATGATGGATGATAATGCAGGCTTTTGTCGGTTTTCATGATCGTTCAAGCAGAAGTATTCCAGTAAACCGATCAGGTTCTGGTGAAAGTGCTAGCACTGAACAGCTCCAGCCAGGTCTGCACATAGTGCTGAAGTCAAGACGATCTGCATACTAGTCGCTCAAGGCGAGTTCTTGAACAACTTGGGGTCCTTGTTGGTGTTCAATGAGTCAGATAAGCTTATTTGAATATCGCTGACGGAATTCAGTTGATCAATGAGAAGAAACATGGTGAGTCGTATGAGAATTATCACTGGAAGCTACGTCAGGCAAATCCTCTATGAGGATTTAGGCAAACTCAAGGATGCTTTCCTTGCATCCTCGACATTCAAAATGTCGCACGATGCAAACAGTAGCCACTAGACTTATCAAAGACATTTCTGGGTGCTGTGACATACAGCAGTAATACATGCATCGAAAATCCGCCATTGACATCGACAACTTTTTTGATGATCTCTTGGCAGCGAGTCATGAGAGAGTCAATCTTTATACATTCATCCAACCTTCTGTGTGTCAAATCACACGATAATAGCGGACATTACACCTATTCTATCAGTTGATTGTAGCAAATGTATCTGCAGATTCTACTACACGTAGAAAGAGCATCGTCATAGGTAGTTGCTCGATAATATGGCCTCTTCGTCGATTCACTTGGTCGATAGTTTCGACCAGATCCTGATGCGTGAGTGTTATATACCGCACATAGCGATGATAGCCTTTCTGGACTATGATATGATATGGTTAAAAGCACCAGAAGGTCCCTGCAGTCCTCCATCCACTTAAATATGCGTATTTAACATCGATTAAGCTGTGTGACATAATCCAAATTAAGCTATTCGAAGGTTCAATAGTTGTTGGATAGGATATGGATGAAAAGACGACGCAAACGTTATGCACCCTATAAATCTAAAACTCTTTCGCACTTACTTGAGAGCACATGTGGTACATCGATATCAAGAAGCGTTTATTTGAAGCGAATGGGATGCCAATTCTTGACTGCATTGCAAAAATCGGCTTACGCATTGACACGTAGAAGATCAAGTTGATGAACGGCTGTCACTGGTACACATACGCCAAAACGAGACGGGGCGTCTTATTGTATCTGTGTGCTTGCAAAACGATACCGATATGACCTTACATCTTCCTTGTTAATCGTAAGGTGTGATGTTGTATGGAAGCGAAGATTGGCCAGCGTTCCAATAGAAAGTGATACCGAAAGGTTTTGTACATTTAGATGTGCTGATGATTAGATTCTAGACGGAACAATTTAGTTGACCGTTGACGTTAGGGCTTCCGTCGGCTGTACATCAGCGCAGTGTATTTTGTAGGACGATGCTATCTTCTTTTGTTGTCAGTCTCTTCGTCTGCAAAAAGAGAAGAGATATCATTCGGTACCGAAGAAGACAGCCACCCGCATGAAGCACGCACTATCAACGCTACGGGTCTATCCATTAACCGGGCATCCTGTATTCGTTCATGTGGACCATGTGTCATTCCGCAAGGCCATACATTTTTCCACCTCTCTCAATGAGTGGAGCGGTCAATGTCTCCCTTTGTTGAGCATAACTTCTACGTCAAGTATGAGTCTGAACGGCTCAACGGTATTGGTGTCTTGATTAAACACAGAGCTAGTTTACAGTAGCCGCACACACATGTTGCTTCGATATCGTCGATCGCCCCGCCGTCAGCACTGCATGACGGCATGATAAAGTCGTCCGCATAAGTTCCTAGTATTGAAAAGCGAATGTACCTTCTAGCTCACTCGCTTCCGTGGCCTTTTTGGTGAAGTATCGGTACACACTGGATCGAAACACAATCTGCAACGTTTGCTGTATGACACATTTTTCGCTGTCGACACGCCACTCGACGCCGTTCCGACGTGTGGTAATCAATACTAAAGATAATGTCGAAGTGTCACGGGATCTAGTCGGTATATGCTACATTCATAAAAAACTCGAGCTCACGATCATCCGAGATGTCTGCTAGACACGCAAGTATTGGGTCGTGCAAAACTCGTTGCATGCTTGGGAGGTAAGTCAACATGTGGAGTCTAGTCTTTCACTACCTCTACCTTTACGACCTCCAATGGGTTTGACAGCCAATGACGTTCTGTTACGACGTCCATGATCGACAACTCTCACAAAAATATAGGTATTGTGGTATTTGTTGACCAACACATCAAGATTGACATATTGCCGCTGTTTTACTGTCGATCAAGACGGAGATCTATGTTCCGTCTTTGTTAAAGCAGTCTTTCGACTACATGTGCTACCTCGCCTCCAGCTTTCGTCCCACATGATACCAGTTTACACGGCGGAGTTTTTCTTTTCTATGTCCGAGCACGCAGTACGTGCTACTAGATGTCCACTACATCGCTTTATCGGAAAATCGATGGCCAGATGAAAAACCAACCGCTGTCTCGAAGTGGTACATTTCCATCGTTCACGAGCTGCAGTGGGCTCTTGCCGATGTCAGAATTCGACATCAGCAACTCGGTTGCATGCGTTCGCCCCGCTCACAGCCTTCTGCGCGATTGACATGCTTCATCTGTGGAACCCATTCCTTATAGAAGTGTGACTTTAGCTTATCGGGACGTACTCGCTCAAGCAAAACTCAATCTGACCTCTCTCACTCCTGTACCTACTTCACAGTCAATGCGAAAGATGTCGATACTGATCTGATCACGTCGAGCACGAATGCGAAAGCAAAAGAGATGACGCTCTTACTGATGATAAAAGTGAAGTCGTCAGCGTCGTAAGAGATGTTATTACAAAGAACGATGGGGCGCTCTTGCGGAGAATAAACGACTGTTGATGCAGTGCACTTAATCACAAGGCATCCGACACCACCGTGTCAGCAGGAAAGCATGCTGGCTCGATAAGCATCGATGTGTTTCATGCACGTTTCATTCTCTAGAGCACTGAAAAGTATACATGGAATACAGACGAACCTGGAAAAGTACATGCTCTCATCCCAGATATAGGAATCTACTGTTACGATTAGCCGTAAACATGTCGAAACCCACGGCGTTATTGTGGGCAGCAGGAAGTGTCTTGTCCAATTATGATACGACTCATGACGCAGGCTCGCCGCGTAGACGAGGCGCAAATGCCTATAATGCACCCCTACGATGCGTAAGTAGTATTCGACATTTGTGTGGGACGTTTTCGTCGGTACAATACGTACCCGTCGTTCTTCGGTAGTGAAAGTATCCGCCACGTCAGAATCCTTCACCGATTGTGTTGGACACGATTGGTGTTCACAACCTGGTCTTTTAGTGGCAAGATCCCCCAAGACGTTCGTAGACATCTCCCCAAGCTTTCGATGGATCGACACAGATAGAATACTGCGTCTACGTTCTCTGAATTTATAGATGCAAACTCCGACTGGTCTTTCACTTGGCCAATACCACACAGATGTACAGTGCCTGCCAAGCACGTACATATATGCCGGCCGTGATCGGTGTCTCCACACGACGTAAGAGATACGAGGCTGTGACGATCATGCTCCGCAGTAAGGCTCAAGATACTTTTACGACATTCTTATCTCCTTGGCCTCATCCGCCTGTGGTCCCGGGCAAGGATAGGCGCTTTTTAGAGAAGCACTCGCCATATACGTTACTTCTCGTTGAACGAGTGACTCGACCAATGGCCCAGGGTCTTTTCCCTTGGGGACATGCGGGAGCCTCAATCCCGATTGTCGACGGATGCAGTGCGTATAGTTGAACAATAGGACGAGGCCCGTCCAAAGCTTAGGAATGATCCCTAGGTAAAGTGCTCTTGGTACGTTTGTAAAGGCATTTCAATGCAGCCATGCATATGCATACGTCGGAAGAGACTCGATGCCTTTGCCGGTGCATGTCTGAAAGTGAACCTTTTGGGAACATGGTCTGAGTCGGCAATACAACTCAGACAAGAGGTTTTCGGTCGAGACATGACAAAGCTGCCTCTCTTGCTTAGTCGTGCATTTTTGCACGTTGCACTGCTGGTGCAGGACACTCTGACAACTCCATTGTTGGCAGCGGGGAGTTTGTTGAACTGGTCTTGTCTACGAGATACCACATACGGCTGCCAACAATCATGCCGATGTGCGATGCTTCGTCAACAAATAGCTTTACTCGGAGCGAAAGTGGACCGTCTTGACGTCAGATGTTACAGGCTTTTACGCATCGAAAGTTCTTATACGATCACGGCCGCTGATCGCTGAACGCCTGTACTGCAGTTGCCACTGGGAAGTCACTAAACTGCTTGGCTTGAAGAGCAACAAGCAAGACGGCTTCGTTCGTCCGTCGATGTGTGAAAAGAGGTACCTGCATCACGGCCGCTCGTACATGACTGTCGTCAGCACGATGGC
Source organism: Hyaloperonospora brassicae (assembly GCA_947650285.1). Lineage (NCBI taxonomy): Eukaryota > Oomycota > Peronosporomycetes > Peronosporales > Peronosporaceae > Hyaloperonospora > Hyaloperonospora brassicae. The sequence goes on along the minus strand of CANTFL010001191.1, from coordinate 49,787 downwards.
TTCACCAGTGCTACAACCCCCTCGTTGGGCTCACGCTAGCCGATCGTCTCCGTCAAAGAGACGAGCCGTTTGAGTCGTCAGAAGGACCGAAAACGCTTTGCTATCCGCCCCAATGTACCTGCCACTGCCGGCTTTAGTGACCGAGCACAGCCTTGTACCTAGTATGTGCGATTACACTTCTAGGGCAACGTCGAATGGATGTAGCGTATCATTCGACCGCATCGACTTTTGCGATACCGAGGCCATCATTGTACCGAGAAGCTCCCCGCGTACAACGCTGAAAGTGTTGACAGGTCCTTTAAGGCCTAACATGCGCTGTCGCATACAGGTGTCGCTGGATTTCCAGACGATATCGTTTGTCGGAAGGGAATGAGGTGGTATCTACTAAAAACAAAGCTTTCTATATCTTCGGATGTAAAGGTACTGTAGTACATGCAACAACATGTTTACAGACACTCATTACCTTTTCATCCCTCAGTAGGCACGTCTGAAATTGGGTTGTGCATTGTCTTTAGCTGATCGAATCGCCTCTATCAGCCAATACGCGGCGTGTTGGCAGCTGCTCGCCAAATATTACCGTCGAAGGTGCAGTAGAACCCCTCTTAGCTAGTCCCCTATTAGCTACTAACTCCTTGTTGTCAATCAAAAGTTTCCGGCCTGACGCTGGGCAGGGGAGAGAGATCACGTGACAAACAGGCTCTCCCTGAACCATACTCCTCAATATCAATTAGTATTTATCCATTTGTATAGGCTAGTTGGGGTTCTTCTGTATTATTCTCTTTTAAAAACATCCAAGCTTATGTTGCCGAATATATCGACTAAACCACCCTCTGCTGCTGCATATTATCTGAAAAGATAAAATAGCTGCATTTTACCTTTTCCGATAATTTTGTCCAACGTGCCTGCTAAGATAGAATCCACATTGTAAACGGATTGTGTCAAGATGCCCCAACAAAACCACATAGTGAACGGATTGTGTGTCTGTCAATGCCATTTCAGCTCTAACTTAATCAGTGCAATCAGCTCTAACTTAAACAGTGTGAGCCCCCGAAATGGCATTGACAGACACACAATCCGTTCACTATGTGGTTTTGTTAGGGCATCTTGACACACAATCCGTTTACATGTGGATTCTATCTTAGCAGGCTCACACTGTATAAGTCAGAGCCCCACTCCCCCTCATCAATCAAGTTCGTCAGCTCTGCATGACATCGCCCGCAAACAAAGTAGTTCTGTCTCGCAGCACAAAGTCTTCCCTCGTAGCACGGCCATCCGTTCCCGCCCATGTTTTTTTCGGGATGTGCTCCTTGCTAGCCGAGGAGGGTCTTATCCTACCGGTCTTTGTCACCTGCACGTGCAATCTTGAGTCTTTTTTTGTCTTCACTGCTCTCTCGATGACATCATAAGTTGACTCTATGCTGTGACCAGCTATCTTGTGAGCTTTGTCGGGAACAGATCAGAGAAAATGTTCGTGCTTCATGGTTAAGATCGGGATGACGTTCGAGCACCAACGGACAGAGGCGAAGACCTCCTAAGAGCCAGTCGTCTGGTCCATTTGCCTTGACCGGGAAGTCCTCCTTAGTGGGGCCAACGTTAAAGGGGGAGGCCTTTCTCCGCTGCGCGTGCTACGGGAGGCAACGCAGCGTGCGACCCGAGAGGGAAGCAACCCTCCGGCATCCTGCGGCACGGGGAAGGCCGACAGAGATCGGCATCCCCGTGCCTTCGTTAGTTCCTGCTCTTCAAGAAGTGCCTCCTCCCGCGCCGACTCGTTCGCTGCGCGCGATACCCACTCCCACGAAGTGAACTCTCGTGAGAACGTGATGACCTGTTGAGATCCAGTAGCGGTCGTTCGTGTAGCGTAAGCACCAGGCCACGACACTCTTCGTCTCGTGGTGCGCCTGGGCACGTCTGCACTAGATTGTGCAATGAGATCGGCCCGAAGAGCAGAGCAAGTCGATCACCACGGAAGCGGCCGGGGATTACGTCAAGATGGCACGCTCGGACTTCCTAAGGGGAACAGGCCTCCTCCTAGCCATGCGTCTTCTGTCCCCTGAAGAAGGTGAAGCGCGAAGCGACGCGCAGCCCAGCCATCCGGCCAAGAGTGCGCACAACGTTCTAACCCCGGACTTGGTCAACAGTCATTATCACGTGGCCTTTCGAGAGTGTCCCCCGTGACGTCTGGAGCATCGAGCCAGCAGAATGAAAAACGCGGTAGGCGAAAGTTCGTGTCGTGGTAGATGACCGACGTGGTTTCCACACAACAGACATCTGACGAGTGACACGTAGCTCTACTAGACGATCGGACCTCTCTCTCTACAATAGCAGCCACTGCACAGGTGCTCCGCAGCGGCTATACTCGCCCGCGATTTGTACCAATCATGCTGATTCGTATACCTGACACAGTTTACTATGATGATGCCAACTGGTCTGGACGCCGTCCGACCGTATTTGTCAATTAGAAGTCGAACTTGCAGCCACAGAACAGAATGTCTCTACTTGGCCGGGCTGCCGTTTTTTTAACGTGCAACGTTTTCGATAGATAGGCGCCTCTATCGAAAACGTTGCACGCAAAAAAACCGCTTCCTCGCGGGTGCTCGCGTGAATTCCCGGGCGGACACGTGAGGCACATGGCGGTCGACCGAAGTAGGACTAGGGATCAAAGCCGACAGAGATGAAGAATGAAAACTAATTTAGAGCCGTAGTAATCAAAGCTCAGGTGTCCACATGTAAAAATCCGTTTCGATTCAGGTGAATAACATGTGGACTTATGAACTTGTTATGCAACAGTGGGTTCTGACTCTCCTACGCAATACATATAAAACAATACAGACACCAAGAGGACGTTCTCGTGGTTCAACGGAAAACCTTTCGGGTGGCGAAAAACTTGTAGATCATCTTGACGCAAGACGCAAAACACGAGTGAATGAATGGATGTAGTTGATCAGAAATTGGGTCAGCGTGATACGGGGCGTTGCTGGAGCCACGCCACGCATAGGATTGAATAAGCCGCGCGTCTTCCTCACTCCAGATTCGAGTCGTGCAGCAGCTGCAAAACTAACGAGTGTTATATCATAGTTATGCGTCAGCGTGGCATCTCGCATGCAACGCTACTTCCCTCCGAGCCTTCAGTTATACAACGCGCGATTGCTTCAGTCAACCAGTACCTTTAGAGCTCAGGCCAACGAAAAGGATAGCGTACGACGACGTGAAACTCGCCTCATTCCAATCTAGAGAAAGAAGTCAGATCGTCTAGTAGAGCTACGTGTCACTCGTCAGATGTCTGTTGTGTGGAAACCACGTCGGTCATCTACCACGACACGAACTTTCGCCTACCGCGTTTTTCATTCTGCTGGCTCGATGCTCCAGACGTCACGGGGGACACTCTCGAAAGGCCACGTGATAATGACTGTTGACCAAGTCCGGGGTTAGAACGTTGTGCGCACTCTTGGCCGGATGGCTGGGCTGCGCGTCGCTTCGCGCTTCACCTTCTTCAGGGGACAGAGGACGCATGGCTAGGAGGAGGCCTGTTCCCCTTAGGAAGTCCGAGCGTGCCATCTTGACGTAATCCCCGGCCGCTTCCGTGGTGATCGACTTGCTCTGCTCTTCGGGCCGATCCCATTGCACAATCTAGTGCAGACGTGCCCAGGCGCACCACGAGACGAAGAGTGTCGTGGCCTGGTGCTTACGCTACCTGAACGACCACTACTGGATCTCAACAGGTCATCACGTTCTCACGAGAGTTCACTTCGTGGGAGTGGGTATCGCGCGCAGCGAACGAGTCGGCGCGGGAGGAGGCACTTCTTGAAGAGCAGGAACTAACGAAGGCACGGGGATGCCGATCTCTGTCGGCCTTCCCCGTGCCGCAGGATGCCGGAGGATTGCTTCCCTCTCGGGTCGCACGCTGCGTTGCCTCCCGTAGCACGCGCAGCGGAGAAAAGGCCTCCCCCTTTAACGTTGGCCCCACTAAGGAGGTCTTCCCGGTCAAGGCAAATGGACCAGACGACTGGCTCTTAGGAGGTCTTCGCCTCTGTCCGTTGGTGCTCGATGAGTCCAAACTGGGAAGGTAAAGGTGGTCCCATATCATTGCCATATGGCTGCGCTGACGTCAGTCGCCCGCCGTTCTCCGGATGCGATCGATGCGAAAGTAGCATGACGACAGGCGACAGAGTTTGACACGTACTCGATGGAGGATGGCGGCAAGCAGTGCCCGTTCGTGTCGTAGCTCTACTGCACAACACGCAGTCGTCGAGCGCTCAACGTCGTGCCGAAAACACACTTGTAACATGTGACGATACCGTCCATGAAGTCAACGACGTCGATCGATTGTCGAGGCAGTGGGGCCACATGGGGACGATCCGAGCGGTCACATCAGTGCGTGTAACGTGTGGTAACGTTACCACACAAAGAGGCCTCGAGTTCGTGTTCATGCGCGCAGTAAATACAGTCGCAACGTGACGCACGAAGCAGCGGCATGTAGGGCTATGTTGACAGCTACAGCAGCTTGCGTGGCCGCGGCTCAGATCGCAACGACCACAGCCATGGCGAGGCAAGTGGCGAGCCAGCGCTTGTCGACCATACCGGTAGCGCGACCAATGTGTTCACGGACCAGACACTTGAAGCTGCGTTCGGTCGTCTGCAAGAGCAGCGAAAGCAAACGATGCAGTGAGCAGACTAGTTTGGTCTGGTAGATAGAGGCTCTCGTGAGCAGACCCGACGGTGCACTGTTGCGTACGCTACTCCGTTCACTGCAATGGACTCGACGGCAGGTCGATGGATGGCGCTGCCGTGCAGTGCAAAAAGTGTCCACGAAGCTGTGCGCGTCGTAGGTGGGAGATGGCTCGATGAACGACAGGAGGAATGAGTCGAATGGTGGTCTCGATCGAAGCTGACACTCGAGACAGACAGTAGACTTTGGTACCCGCAGCGAGAAGGTTTAAACCCGCCTGGAAGGACTCGGCAGCAAGCCGTGATGTGTTGACTGACTGACTGGCAACGGACACTTTCTCGCTCGCACTGTGAGCAGTTCGCAAAAAGGGTCTTCCACCTCGACCGGCACTTGCTCTCGATACGCGTAGCACTGATGCACAAGTGGCAATGGATGCGTTCAAGCTCGCAATCCACGACGGACGCACGTATGGACGTACGGACGCACAACGTGCTACTCAGCAACGCGTGGCGCTGCCCCACGCGCGTGCAATCGCTCGTCGTCTCGCGCCCAAGTGTCTCCTACGTACGCAATGCGTTCGGAGCGTTTCCCTCTGCCGTTTGCCGTCGGTCGAGTGACCGTCGTCAGGGCGCAGAGAAGCGGTTTCTCTGTCCCCATGTGGCACGTTGCGCGTCTTACCGCTGTGTGTGCGGCAGGATCGCTCGCTCGTCGTTGACCGGACTGGGAAAGATCCGGTCGACACGCGTGGGGGCAACAAGCGTGTCGCACTCGATCCAGTTGAGCTCCTGGGACACGAACGATCTTTCGGCCACGACATGCGATCGTGCAGCAGGGGGCGTGAGGTTGTAAGTCGTGGCATTGTCGTCGCGGTCGCGTCAACAGTGACAGCGTCGCGGCGTTGACGTGCACTGCATCGGGTCCCGACCCAAAAGCCGTCCACAACTGACGAGATCTCGTTTTCCGACGGCTTTTTTTCGGGGCAAGACCCAATGCCACTGCGACTGCCACTGCCACTGCCACTGCGACTGCCACTGCTGCTGCTGCTTCACACGGCGGAAAGACGAGCGGACACAGTGCGAGTGCAGCGGTTGACTGCCTATTTACTCGACGCATTGCGCTCTCGCTGTGTCGCTCAGTGGCTGGCTTGCCCGTGGGCAGCTTTTGGCGAGGGGGCAACGTCGGGCCCCCGTGCTTGTCCCTGCAACTCGATTTGCAGGAGCTGTCGCACGAGCTGCGTGTGTCATCGACGTCAGGATGACGGGCACCGGTAGAGTTGCCGATGGGGGGGGGGGAGGGGGTTCCCGAGTCCAGCGATGGGCGAGAGAGGCAGATAAGGTTCGTGCATAGCAGATGGTGCGCTCAGGCTCGCAAAGTCAGCTGTCTCCTGGAAGACGTGCAGGCGCATCATCATGAGGGCGTGGCCGACCATCCGACAACGTTGAGCTACACCTACGCCCAGTACGCCTTGGACGGCTCCTGCTACGATGATGAGCAGTAGAAGCCGCAGGACCAGTAAGAGTGGTATTATGTGCGCACCAGCAGCTCCAATTGATCGCTGCAGTAAAGAGCGAGCGAGCGAGCGACTTTCTTGTCGCGACGTCCAGTTGGCGAAACCAGTCGACCGGCATCGAGTCATTCTTGAATTTCCTCGCCGTAGCCCACGTCAAGCACCACCGCTTCGCCTCTCGATTGCTTCCCCGATGCAGTCGCTGCTGCCTCTCGTGGCACTCGCCGCATGGGGCCAAGTGACCCTCATGGCTGCTGCTTCTTCAAGTGCTGCGGCTACGGCGACTGCAGTGGCAACCCGCGTGGGCAACGCGACGGACGACGCGAGGGCGCAGATCACGTCGAAGGTCCACACGCCCGAGGACTTTGCGCTGGACGACGACTCCGAAGAGCGAGGACTTGCCGGCGAGACTGTTAAAATTGCGGAGGGACTGTCGGGCTTGGCGAGTCGTCCGCTTTCCAACTGGAGGAGAGCCATGGAGGCCGTGAAAAAGCAGCCATTGCCTCCCAAAGAAATGAAAACGTTTCTGCCTTCTGAGGAGGTACTCCCGGCACTTCGCACGCTCAATATACCCATAAGGCAATTCGCCGAGGGGAAAGGCGGCAAGTGGGTGCAGACAGGGGACGACTCGTGGAGGACAGCCTTTGGAGTGAAAGAAGGCGACCGTGTGACTGATGCTACGGAGAAGGTGCTGGAGAATGCGAGGGCCGCCATAAAGAAGCACGCGGAAACTTACAATCCGAAAACACGAAAGACAGATCTGAGCCAGACGAAGGATGAAAAAGTCTTAGGGGAGGATGGCAAGATCCTCGCACCGCTCGTTGGTCGAGAAAACCAAATTTACCTCGACAAGGATAAAAAAATACGTGTGGTGACCTGCAGTGTCGTGGTAGATAAAGAAGGAAAAGTCCTTCTCATTAGCAGCTCGAACCCCGGAAAGATTGATGATTGGCTTCTTCCCAAGGGCGGCTTGGAACGTACTGATGAAACTGTGCCAGCGTCGGCGGAGCGTGAACTACTTGAAGAAGCAGGAGTACGTGACTCTCTCTTTTCTTTTTTGCTATGTTCGAACTAATGTGCTGCTCCTACATGGTGCAGGTCACAAGTGCAGCTCGTGCTTACATCGGACCGAGGTATGTCGAGGCGGGCGCGAAAGACAAATACTACATGCACGTTTTCAAAGTGGAAAGCCCGACTAAGCTTGATAAGTGGGCGGAAAACAAGCGGCAGCGCATATGGGTACGCGAAACGATGGACCAGGAAGCAATGAAATGCACTGATTGGTGAGATGAACGAAAAGCCTGACGGTGTTTGTGTGTTTGTCTGTCCTACGCAGGTTCCCTATGCCGATGCGATCCGTCTCTTGAGGAAGAAACGTCCACATCTGGCTGAGTTCGTGTACGAGGCTTCGAAGGTGAAAGCTACCGAGACGGTGAAGCACGCTTTGGCCCCTGCGTCGCCCAAGCTTAGCGCCAACTAGCTCCGTCAACTCGAGGGGCCGACACACTGAGCCGCGAACTCGAACTCGCTTGATGAAGCGAACAAGAGGCCCCATTTGACTTGTGCGTCTGGGGATGGGAGGCAGTGGTAGTGGTGGTGGAGTGTGGGTCGATTGTATCGAGCAGCGATCAAGCGCGACAGCTGTGAGTCGTTGACTTGTTTGAAAATGCATCTTTGTTTTTTTGCTAAAGAGACTTCTTCTCGCTCGTTTGTTGACAAGCGGGTACAGAATTCCTTGGGCACTGTGTTCGACCAAGAAGTTCCCGCTGGCTTTACAAAGCGATCGCATGTGCCTTTGTTGTCAGGTGGCTCACGCTGTAGACGCCTTAGCGTTTGTTTGCCTGATCTGCACGTAGTGGAGACAGCGTCAAGACCATCTGTGATCACGCGAGAAGGGGTCTGGTGAAACAGGAGTACATTGAGTCGAAGGTCTTGATCGCGGACCGGTGGACAACGATGTTGCCAATCCCAAAAATGGCGGCGCTGAGAAAGCTTGTTCACATGAGCAAAGTCAACTGTCGCCGCGGTCACCGCGAAGAGTATGGTAGCCGAGGAGGAGTGTTAGCTCTTTTCGCGGGTACTGTTGCTCGATAAGACGGCGCGTGGGATGAGCTTCAGACAGCAAGATCGGCCGAACGCCCTCGCGATCGTACAAATAGCTCAACTGGATCGGGAGCGACACATGCGTGTGCGCTCGACCGAAAGGAAGTCAAACGGAAGAAACGACTGCTGACAGTCCCGTTCACAAAACCCGTAGGTAGGTATATCCCTTCTCGCTTACCCACTACACTATCACTTTCAGTCCACGACGAGCAAGGTCGAAAAAAGTGGCCTTTGTGCAGGGAAAGCCATGCCATAGCAGTCGGTACGGGTTTTCCCTCCCCACGCGTTGAGGATTTTCCAGCGATGCGAGTGCTTGATATGTTTTGATCGCAGGTCCCCACCGATGCCGTCTTGTCGGCACAAGTCAATCGAAAGACTGGGGGCCGAAGACTAGCTGGCGGTGCGATATGGATGCAATGTTGTTGAAACGTGCGTGGTAGCAGCAGGTGGAGAGTACATGATCGGTATCGTATGCGTCGGTCTCGTCGGGTGGAGCTGAAGCGATTCATGATCAGAGGCGGTTCAATGCTGCAAGCTTTTATTTTTTTCCTGCTCGGCGCCTTCTTCCTCACATATGTTGCCAGTGCAGTTTTGACCATCCTCTAGCGCCGCGCAAGCAGCCCCGATGTCGTGCACAAAGTTGAAATACACGTAGCGACAGTCGAACTCCATGTCGTGCCAGTAATTCACAGAGACTGTAGGGCACAAGTGCGCTGCACGGTGATACCACAACGATGGCAGGTATAGGACCTCCCCGGCATGCACCACCACTTCGATCGGATTGAGCGCTGCAGCTAGCGGATACCGCTTTTCATCAATGTCCAACGGGTCCACTGGAATCCATGGCGTATCTCCTTTGTCGCTCGACGACCAAATGGACCACTGCTCATACTGAGGGTACTTGTCGTGAAAGCGTTTGGTGGCAACTCGATCCACTACCAACTGTTCGTCCGCGTCCGGCTCAGGTGACGCTCTGTGACGATACCTCGCCGAAGGGAACTCCCGCTCGTACAAACATCCCACTGCTGACGGTGGCAGCAGTGTAAAGTGCTTCTGACCTTTTACGACGCAGTACATGTTCTGTCATACACAGCACACCCACGCCGTCAGTTTTTCTTTTCCCACGACCATCGAAAACAGCTCAAACGCGACAGTGGTCGTCGTCGCGCCACGCACTTCATAGTGGTCTTTGTGCATTGTTGACACGGCTCTCTCGTCGCCAATCCAGAGGTTCACAGCTTCCGGTTCGTTCCCAAAAGCTTCGACGGCCAGCGCTATCGCTGGCGGCACTTCTTGAAACAGACCTGGCAGTTGCTCGCGCAAGCTGTCGTTCTGGTGCGACAGGTACGGGACCCCGTGGCCCGCGGTACGCGCGTGCAGCCACTGGAGAAAGTCCGCAAACGGCATGTCGCGCTCTTCCGGCATCACAAACAGTGCGTCAGAAGACGCGCTCGAGCATTCCAAGACCGCGTCGCCGACCCCAAACGGCGTCACGTCCACCGTGACAACGGCGGTCCCCGCTCGCTTGACCAAGTGCGCGTCGTCTTGCCACGCCGCACGGGCCTCTTGCCACGCAGCTGACGTCATGGCGTTTAGGAGCACGACAGGGACGTTGCGGCTCACGAACTCGCGATGGAACTGCAGTGGGGTCAGGTCGACGGCATCGACGCGGCGGAGGGACTGCAGGGGCGCCCAAAAGTCCTGTGTATCGCTCTGGAGACGCCGGAGCGCAGCAGCTACGGAAGGGGTCATAAGTCTTGAAATGACTGGTCGTAAACGAGGCACACGTGAGCTAATACTGTCGCCGTGGGGTCTGTCTCAGCGGCCCGCGACAGCGATAGGCGCAGCTGGTGGCGTGCGCTATTTGAACCCATGTGCAGCGGTATGTACGACACACCAGAACCGTGAGAGAGGTCAGATCGTCTTGTTAGAGCTACTTCTCACTCGTTAGATGTCTGTTGTGCGGAAACCACGTCGGTCAACTACCGTGACACGAACGTTCGCCTACCGCGTTTCTCGTTCTGCTGACTCGATGCTCCAGACGTCACGGGGGACACTCTCGAAAGGCCACGTGACGAGACGCAATATGACTTGCGAGCTCTCGAACCGACCGACGATCGCACGTGGCATTCCGTCGTCGGCACGTTTCCAGTCGTGTGTGTGTGTTTCATGTCAAAGGCTGACGTGACCCGCGTGGCAGTCCGTCTGTGCTGGACGACCACTTGCGTCTGCAGAAACACATGGACAGAGTGGTGAGAGTGGTAGCACTCGCTGCCACGCGCTCGTGCCATTCGTCCACAGTCGTTCGTCGCACGTCCACGTACGCACACACGAGTGCGACGAACACTGTTCGGCGATCGACACGTCGTCAAGTGCGGACGCCGTCCCATTGAGCGGAACGTTGTGCTGCTTCAACGCCACGTTCCTCTGCTAGCAGCAGCAGCAGTACTACTACTACTACTACTACTACTACTACTACTACTACTACTACTACTACTACTACTACTACTACTACTACTACTACTACTACTACTACTACTACTACTACTACTACTACTACTACTACTACTACTACTACTACTACTACTCCTACTACTACTACTACTACTACTGCTACTACTACTACTACTACTACTACTACTACTACTACTACTACTACTACTACTACTACTACTACTACTACTACTACTACTACTACTACTACTACTACTACTACTACTACTACTACTACTACTACTACTACTACTACTACTACTACTACTACTACTCCTGTGCCTCCTCTTCGACTCTGTATGGCTTTCTCGATACGAGGGCACAAGCGGCCTGCACGTGAACATGGGGACACGCTCGTCTCGGTCGTCTTTGTCCCGTCGTGCCCATCCAGTGCGGAAAAGCAGCTTCTCGCCGCCGAAACAGGTGGCGGGCGGGTGGGTGAGCTGCCCCCGCACCACTGTGGCGATCGTTGATGTCCCGGCAACAGCCGACTCGCTGCTCTTTTGCTGCAGTCGATCGAGCACTCGACCGCATCACTTGTCCTTTGCTCGCTCCCTGCGTACCACACGGCGATCTCTCTCTGTCCTTCGTCCTGTGTCCTCTGTCCGCCTCGTCCTCCTCCTGCTCCTCGTCGTCGTGGGATGTACCCGCCCGAGCCCTTGACACTGTCGGCCGAAGACGAGCGCACGATCGAGTCGCTGGCCGACCGCCTCGTGGTCGAGACGCTGCACGCCAGCGAACGCTTTGCCGTGCGCGGGCAGACCGTCGACCCCACGCGCTGGAAGCTCCTCAAGAAGAAGGACAGCATTGTCGTGTACCAAGAGCTGCCCGGGGCGCGCGCGCGCGATCGCCTCTGGAGCAAAGACACTGTCGTGTTGTCTGCGTCGCGTCCATTGACGCCCCAAAGTGGGTACACGACGCCGTCGACGGGCGGACACGTCCTGCCCGTGGCCGACCACGACGACCTCGAAAAGAGTCGGACGTCAACCGCCTTCGCATCCTTTGGGGCCCGCACGAGCGCCGAAGACGACGACAGTGTGCTGCGCCGCTTCCAACCGGCCGACGTCCCGACGGTGTGCTCGGCCGGGACGTTCCCCGGCTCGATGGAGGACATGGCGCTGGCGTTCTTTGCCGACTCGGACGCGCGCACGCGCACGCGGTTTACGTCGAACAAGGACGTGGCCGTGGACGACATGCGGATCCTCGCGCGGCTCCAGGGCCCGAGCGCGGCCGACCCGTTCCGCTTCCTCGGGATCAAGTGGTGCACGAACGCCCCGCGAATACTCGTCGCGCTCGTGGTCAAGCCGCGCGACTACCTCATTATCGAGTCCACTGGTATGGCGCTCGACGCGAACGGCGAGCGCTTTTGCTATATGCTCAACCACTCGATCGCGCTGGCTGCCGTCCCGGACTTTCGCGCGTTTGGCCTCGTGCGGACCGTCTTCTCGGCCTGCCACATCATGCGGCGGCCCAGCGCACTGAACGACGCCGTCCGGATCTTCTCGAGGGGGTTCTTGCTCATTAACGGCCGATTCAGTGTCCGCAGCAGTGCCGCGCAGTTTGCAGAGGGCCTCGCGGTTGTGCCCCGGATGGTCGAAGAGGCCTATTCCACGAAACTCGCGTGGCTGATGGAGACCGCCCAGGCGCGATCGCACACGAGCAGCAGTGGCCACGCGACGGCCGACCACAACAACAGTAGCTTTGGCAGCAGCAGCTTTGGCAGTAGCAGCGTTGGCAGTCGCAGTACGCGCGGGTCCAAGACCGCTGCCGAGAAATCGAGTCTCTGTTCGTGCTGCCACGTGAAACTACTGAGCGTGCGACTGAGCAGCCTCGTGTCGACGAGCAGAGGCGAGTGCAGGCTGTGCCACCAGATTGTCTGCTACAAGTGCACAGTCAAGAAGCTCCTGCCGCTCGAAGGCGCGCGCGGACGACAGGTCAAGACGAGAGAGCTCGAGTTTTGCCTCGACTGCTACTTGAAAGCCAAGCGGCTGTCGGCGTGGCACGTTGCCCTGGCCATGCTGAACACGCCCCTGCCGTCATGCAGCACTGACGTTCCTCAGGCAAATCGATGAGGAGGATGAGGGTGTTGCACAAGACATGTCTTGCACTGCCAAGTGCAGCAGGTCCACCCACGGGCGCGACATGTTCACTGCAACAAATAGAGATACTCATGGACCGATTGACCGATTGACCGATATATCGATACACAGAGATACATCGACTCATGCCCTGGGCAAAGGGTTGCAAGACTGCTGTATCTGCTTGAAACGCCGTTTGTTCGAGCGCGCGAATGAGTGAGTGCCTTTATATATACGGACGATACGTAACACCGACTCGCTCGGTCTTCCTAACATGCTCTATCTTCATTTCCCAAGTGCTGCAATGAGCTTAAACTACTAACCACTCTCTCTCTCTCTCTCTCTATCGCCCCAGTCTTCTCGACAAGACTTGCACACGTGCACCAGAGGCACAATGTGCATTGAGTTTCACCACCACGTCGACACGTCACCTCCACTCGCGCTCTTTCGCTACGCTCGAGGCAGCGTCGCCACGGCAACTTTCCACGCCGACAACTGCTTGGCCTTGACGTAACACGCCGAGCAAAAGTCAATGCTCTTTGTGCTCGTCGAGTCAATCGGCAGGTGTTTCTTCACGGTGCACTTCTTGCAGACGTTGCCCCGACAGAGAAAACACGTCGTGTCGTTCTCCAAGAGCTTCTTGAACCCCTTTGTCGGTAACTTGTGGCAACACGCACAGCCTCTGTGCTTTGCCCCCCCACGACTACTGTCACTGCCGTCCCCGACAGCGTCGGGACTGTCGCCGTAGTGCAGTCGCTGCGGCCGCCGCGCGCACGCGTGATGGACAAACCACGCGAGTTTCTTCAAATACGACTCCTCGACCACTTGGGCCGTGTCGAGCAAACCTTCGCAGAACATGTGCGTGGCCTTGCGCACGCGAAAGAGCCCCCCGGCGTAGCAAAAGCCGCGGCAGTAGACTTCAACCTGCCCGGGCGTGCAGTAGGGCCGCACGATGCGGCAGCTCGACATGCGCAGGCGCACGAGGCCGCGTTTGCGGTACTCGGGCACTTCGTCAATGTCGACCGAGTGGCTCAGGAAGTAGCACACGCGCTCGCCCGTGGCGTCGTACGTGAGGCCCGTGGCCTCGAGCACAACAGCGTCGCGGGGCTTCTCAACGCCTTTCGACGACGCCGCGTAGGCCGTCCACTTGAGGCCGAGGAACCGGAACGGGTCCTCGCGCGTCGGCCCCCGCAGCTGCGCGAGAATGCGCAGGTCCTTTGTCGTCACGTCCTTGTTCGTGGCGGCGGCCCGCAAGAGACTGCGGTCTTCCGTGTCCGCGAGGAACCCGAGACCGGCGTCGTCGACAGAGCCCGCGATGACGCCGCAGCCAAAGACCATTGGCGTGTGCGCCGGGCGCGACTTGTCGAGCACACTCTGCTCGGGCGCGTCTTCCATGTCCACGCGGCTGTTCTCGTAGTAGTCCGAGTCGCCCCGGGCGCCCGCCGCGAGCACAGAGCTACTGCTGTCGTCGTCCGAGCCAGTGCTCGTGCTCCGGTCGCACGACGCCAAGTGCGAGTGGCCGCGGCCGAGCAACAAGTCGCCGTACGTGCTGCTGCTGTCGATCGAGTACAACTTGGGGCGATGGACGAACGACGACTCGACTGCTTCTTCCGTGTCGCAGCGGTCGCGGCGGCGGCCGCGTTTCGGCCGGTGCCCGCGCGAGCGGTACGCCGTCATGTGGCCGCGCTGGATCACGACTTTCCAGCGGTCGAGGTCGACGGCCCGCCGGTCGGCGAGGAACCCCTCGCTGGCCTGCACGGTCTCGGCCACGAGTTGGTCCGCGAGCGCCTCGTAGTGCTCGACGTCGGCGCGCGAGAGCAGGAGCTGAGGTGGGGGGAAGACGTGGCCGGCGTCCCACGAGTGGCCGAACCGCATTCGGGCGAACGGCCGTGCGGAGACGGTAGTGGTGATCGTGAAGAGGGCGTTTCGAGAGCGCTATACGCGACGGGCGCCCGAGCACAATGAAAGGCACAGACTTGCAAAGACACACACACACACGTGCAGTGTCGAGTGCGGATACGCTGTGCTCGGCACGACGTGCGAGTTGCGAGCGGCTGACCGACCGCGGGCAAAGGCGAGAGAGAGAAAGTGACCGACTGCGCCGCGCGAGGCGATGAAAAGCGATGAAGCAGTCGGTCAATCGGGCGATGAAGCGATCGACCGATCGGTCGTTCCGTCCTGTGCCAACGTCATGCACCGGCGAGTGTCTCACCGCGTGCTCGAGCGAGCGCCGATAGCAGAGACCTGCTCCTGGGGAGCGAAAAGGGGGAGGGGGGGCGGGCGGGCGGGCGAGGGAGAAGGCCTATCCAGTCAGCAGCACCGTGTGACCGGTTGGGAGCCCCGCGAGCTAATCAGGACCGAATACGGCCCGGCCAAGCGCGGGTTGGAAAGGAGGAAGAGGAGTTGTTGTTGTTGCTGCTGCTGCTGCTGTTGTCGTCGTCGTCGTCGTCGGTCGCGGCTTTGTGAACGAAAAGAGCTGCGGCTGCGGCTCCTGTTGCTGCGGCTGCGCGCGGCATAGGACGAAGAAGATGAAGCGGTGGAATCGGTTGGTGCGCCGCCGCCGCTTTTGCGGGAGACAATGGCAGAGAGCGAACGAACGGGTCGTGCAACGAGGACGCGCTAAAGATTGGCAGTCGGTCTCGCGCGACCCATTGTCGAGCATGCGGCGCTCGTGCCGTGACGGTACGTGGCGACGACCACCTGGAAATATTCAGCGCGGATGCGCTCGGCGGCAAGCACGTGTTACGTACGCAACGTGTGAAGCGTCGATGGGTCGGTTTCGGCTGTTACGCGCGTGATGCTATCGAAGGGGATGAGAGCGATCGGTGATCGGTGGAAATCAGGGGCGCGCTCGGGGCTTTATCTTTTGTTGCTGGTAGAGACGTGCGCGATGGATGCCACGACGTGGCGCTTGCCAAGCGATACGTACGCATTGGTGACGATGGATGTACATATTGTTGACAGTCCGATTGGTACTAGTGTAGTAGTAGTAGTAGTAGTAGTGGTAGGAGGAGGAGGAGGAGGAGGAGGAAGAGGAGTACCATTACGAGCGTCTGTGCGGACAATGGCAGTCTGTCAGAAGTCTGTAAAACGCTGTTGGTCGATTCGAGACATGGGGTGGATGGACGCACAGGCAGCCCGCGGCTACGTCGAGCAGACGCTCACGTGAGACAAGTGGGCAGTTTTTTTACAGCCGCCGTGTGGAGAATGCTTAGATGAGACTGGTCGAAGCCGAGGCAGTCGTCACGTTGCAGTGGTGCAAACGAAGCAGTGAGGTCGTCGAGACGGTGTGGTGTGTGTGCGCTCGTGTGTATCCACTGCACGAGTTTGGATGATGGGCGCATTCTATGTGGGTCAACTTTCGGGGAATCCATCTCTCTCTTTTTCCTCGGCATTTCTCACAACACAAGTGCGGTAAACGATGTTGCAGTAAGAAAGAGAGCGACATAGAGCGCGCGCGAGACACAGATGGGGTAAAGTGTCTGGAGGCACTCGACGAGTCGATGGGCTTTTCGCTGGCCGACCGCAGTTCAGAGCGTCACTTGGCAACAAGACACGATTGGACTGTGGACGACGAACACGGGTTACACACTTTACTCGATGTGCCGTCCGTATACAACGGACGAGGGCTTCTTTCGGTGCAGCGCTCTTGGTCTCGACCGCGTCGTGCGTCAAAGTGCTCACAGGCAGCAGCGGTAAGAAAAGATGTGTAGACACACTACGGTACGACTTGATCGCCCTACGCACCTTTGACGTGCAGCACGTGACACTGACGAGCTGGTCAATGATGTCGATCTCACCTGCGTGTCCGAATAATCACAGCAACGACCACTACCACTTTTGATCTGCAGGTCATCACTACACCTGTCGAAGGAGGAGGCGACTCGTGATTGTTTTGTCCGTAGAGCTCGCACGGTCATCTATCCGCAATGGCTCTTGCGTGCTCTATTCCCCTCACATCTTGGGGTGCTGCTACCTTTTCGGATAAAACAGCGCTCTAACTCGAATTACAGTCGACGACCCGAATACAGCAACGGCAATACAGCTACGACGCCGCACTCGGGTGGTGGTGTTATTCCCGTCAGTGTTCCGTACAGACGCCGCGACGCACAAGCGCTTTCTCTCTTCATGCACACATTTATTAGATAGAGAACCGACAGTCTACTTCTTTTGGTCCGCAAAAGGACAGACGACGCCCGCCTCATCATGGCTCGCAAGAGTCAGGTAGAGGGCGTCGTTATGTGTGTGTGTGCGTGTACGTGTGCGTGTGCGTGCTCGTTCCTATTACTACTACTGCTACTGCTACTGCTGCTGCTGTCCCTGTTCGAGCTGGAGCTGGGCGACCGCCACGTCCCACGCGGACAACTTGCGCGTCGTAATGACACACGAGACACAGAACGTGAGTTGCCGCTGGATGTTTTCCTTCACGTCGAGCAGCAGTTTCTTCTGCACACTGCACTTCTGGCAGATCAGCTGTCGGCAGATCGCACAGGTCCCACCTGTTTGGATGAGCTTCCCAAAGCGTTTGGTGCTCTTGTGACACACGCTGCAGGCATTAGCGGTCGCACCGGATGCAGGTACGTTCGCGGCCCGGTGGCACGACAAGCGATACACGAGTTTCTTGAGGTACGAGGCCTCGACAATGCCCACGACGTCGACAATGCCTTGCGAAAAGACACTCAAGCCCACCACGGCGGGCAAGTTCCCGCCCATGTCGGCGTACCCGCGGGCGTACACTTCAATCTGCGTCTCGGACGTTTGCCGCATGATAAAGCACACGGACAAGTTCATGCGCACGACGTTGCACCAGTCAGGCAGCAGCGGACACTCGTCGAGTTCGACCGAGTGCGCGAGACTGTAGTACACGCGCTCGCCGTCCGAGTCGAGCGCAATGCCCGACGACTCGAGGAACAAGAGGTCCCGCCGGGAAGCAAAGGCCGCGATGGGCCGCGTGGCCCACTTGATGCCCACGTACCGGAACGGATCTTCTTCGGTCGGTGCCTGGAACGACGCCAGCACTTTGCGCCCGTCAAAGCCGTCGTTCTTGACGTACGAGTTGCGCTTGAACCACGCGTCGTCCGTGTGCGCCAGGGCCCCAAAAGCCACGTCTTCAATGTGGCCATCAATGGTCCCAATGGCCGTCACGAGGGGGACCTGCGGCGGTTTCACCTTCTCGAGGACACTCTCTTCGGGGAACACGCAGAACGCGCCCGTGTCGCTCGACGAACTGTGCGTCGACGAGTGCGACCGCGACGTGCCACTGTCGTCTTTGCCCGCCGAACGTTCGAGGAACGACGCGTCCTCGTCGTCCGGCGTGAACCCATGCGGGCGCCCCGCGGCATGCGCCTGCCGCTGTTGCCGTTCGATCGTCTCGTTCGACAGCAGCCGCGGGCGACTCACTTGCCGCGCGTGCACGAGCTCGAGCGACTTTTTCGCGTCCGCGCGCCGCGTGCGGTACACGTGCACCTTTTCGCGCGACTTGACGTGTTTCCACAGCCGCGCGTCCACTTGGCGGTGGTTGGCAATGTACTGCTCGTACGACCGCAGGGCTTCGGCCACGACGCGGTCGGCCGTGTCGGTGAGCGCCAACTGGCGCTCCCGTGCGAGCGTCACGGGCAGTGGCACGAGGCCGTCGAGGTCCTTAAACACCATCGAACCGTCAAAGGCAACGACGACGTCAACTGCGACGACGTCAATAACACACGCAAACAGAGACAGACGGTGGGTGGCACTTTGTCCACTGGAAGTTTTATTGGAGTGTGTGGCTGCTGCCGACGATCGCCGAAAGAAAGCGCCGACGGGGCGACACAGCGGGGCGAGTGGCGCGCGAGCTGCTGGTTGGCTGATTGACTGACTGACTGACTGGTGACGTCGGCACGTTTTTCCGGCTCGTCGCTGGCGTTGTCGATGCAACCATCAACTAGTCCTCCTACGAGTGCTAGGACACTGGTACTAGGACTACCGCTGCTGCAACTGCTGCTGCTACTGGGACTTGCACTGCTGTGTTTGCAGAAGTCGCGACTTTCTGTTTTCGTGCCAGAAGTAGGACAAGTCGCTTGTCGCGGGGCTCGCTGTCGGTTGAGACAGCGCTTGGAGAGGGAAAAAAAGAGACCACGCTGTGCTTCGCCCGCGCGACCGTAATCGTTGTGTCGCTGCGTTCTTCTTCTTCCTCCTCCTCCTCCTCTTCTCGCTCTTCCTCCTCTTCTTCTTCTCGCTCTTCTTCTTCCGCTTCTTCCTCTTCTTCTTCTTCTTCTTCTTCTTCCTCCTCCTCTTCACCCTCTACTTGTCCGTCTATTTATATACCAACAGCTCCGGTATGGCACCTGCTGGTCGTTGCAAAAAGAGAGAGAAGCAGGAAGAGCTCGTGGCGTGGATCGGGCCCCGTCCTGCTCGCTGCTCGGAGCGTGGATCGGCAAACCGAGCGGCTGGCACGCGCACGGATGGACGGCTGACGGGGAGACGAGGGGCGAAGTGGTGCAGCAGCAGCAGTTTCTAACTCGCGGGGTGCTCAAGTGCCTTCACACGCTGTCGTTCGTGATCGAATGTATGTTTGCGAACGTGCACGTGCAGCATAAGACTGATCGAGCCATCTTGTGTCTGCTGCTGGCGTTACGTCCGTCATTGTTGTGGTTGCGTCCGCCGCAATGATCACGCCCACTCTTACTCGGCGTTGACCCCGACATGTTTTGACAGGGGTCGACTCCACGCCATGCGACGACGTGTGTGGCCGCTGCCCCCCATCGCAGGGCAGCAGCTCACGATGGTTGACACAACCTGTCCAGCAAACGGTACGCGGGGGCTTTCGCAGCAACGCGACGGCGGCAGCTGTAAGCAAACGACGACAGAGACTTGTGCGTGCTCTGGCTGCGGCCGCACGACACGCACTTCCTTGTCTTCAACTCGCAGCGTGAAGAAAAGAGGCGACGAGAGCGTTCTCTCGACCGCTGAACGATCCATGAACGCGACAGGTGGCGCGAACTGGAACGCGCGTGTCGACAAAGGAACCAAAGGCGTCGACGGTCTTTCTCTTCGCCGAGTTCCTTCAGTAGCAGTTGCCGCACTTGTCCCTCACTCGCCCTTTGCTGCTTCAGCTTTTTTCGCGGTCTCCACTAAGTTGACTGTCTGTCGTCTTGAGCAACGGGATGGGCCGAGATACTGTTTGTTGCCAACGGCCCCTCGTCGTGCGCGCCCGTACGACGCGTGCGACTTCCTCGCGTTCGCCCGACGTGGGACGTCTGTCACGCGGTCGCCGCGCGAAACTTCTTTCGCTCTGCCGACTCCACGAACGTCGTGGTCGGCAGTGAGCAGCCGAGTCAAACGAGACGGGAAGTCGCTCGTGTCGCACCGCACGGTGGCCATCCCCCCCCCCCGCGTGGCCCTTTGGCGACGGCTCTGTTCCACTGGTCGCAACGATTGTTTTTTTCCTCCCTTCGCACGGTCGTGATCATGACGCTGTGAACGTCCTGGAAAAAGACGACTGCAGCCACTGCGGTCGAGACGCTGAGCGTTGCACTGGTCGCCAGGTGGACGGACGTCTGGGCACTTTTTTCGCGCTCGAGCAGCTACAGACGTACCGCCGACCAGGGCCATGGATCGTGTGGATCACAAGCTGTTGCATCTACTGTCTGTCTGTCTGTCTGTCCCCTCGACAGCTCGAAGAGGTCACGAAGGGGTCCCAAAAGCGACCAGTCTTGAGCGGTAGCCGGTTCGTCTGTCACCGGTCACCACGTGCTCGTCTGCAACAATGCAGTGAGGAGGATCTGCTCGCAGCATACGTGATGTTCTCACACTCGCTGCCCTACCGACTGCAGTGCTGTCATTGACAGCCTCAGGAGACGCTCCCTCGTGCATTGCAGCAGCACGTGGGTCTTGCGGGATGACGCTGTTGGCCCACAGGATTGTGGATCGGGTGTGACGGGCGCTCGAGTCGCCTCGATTGGCGTTCCCGCCCACGCTGTCGAGACTGGAAAAACGGTATTTCGCATCGCCTAAAGAGACGTTTTGAAGTACTTGACGGGCGACTGACTGCAACGAGAACAGATCGTTTCGATCACTTGTCAACCGTAAAGCGATGGCACACTGTGTGCTTGCGCTTGTACAGGCATTGTGAGCGTCCGCGACGATGGAGAAAAGCGCTTTGTCTAGAAAAGCAAAGAGCGTGCGAAGACATACGAACCTACTGGATGGCAAAACTCGGACCTCGTCGACCTCGTTTGCATCTGCTGCTTTGGGCGGGCGGGTCGGTAGGTGCGCTTTGTACCTACCTGCGTTTTTGCCGTAGCGTTGACAAACACACGCACAAAAAAGCAATAAATACGTTTTTCGCTATCACCACATCGGGTATGGCCAATGCCGCGTCAGCGATTCATGTGAGCAAATTTTCAGCCGGTTGGTCGATCGTCTGCGTCGCTACGGAGTTGCCCTCTGCACCGCACACTTGTGTCGGTCCATCTCACTGCATGCGTTTGGATGCTCAAGTTCGTCGCGACGTATCGTTCCTTTCTTGACGCTGGGACATGCATTCGGCTGTCCCTCGTGCCACTTCACTGTATCTGAGAGCCCTAAGTCCCAACAATCAGCACCTCACGTCGATAGTGAGATAGGTGCGTTCGAGATTCAATTTGTACTGAAAAGATGCCGAATATCGGGGCAACGAACGAGCGAGAATAGTTGTGGCAACGCAACGAGTATCTCATCATCAATCTCTCTATCCTACTAGAGAGGTGCCTTGATCCACCGCCGCGACCGGCGCTGTATTCTAGGCTTAGAAGATTTCAGACTTCTAGCGCGTAACCATCATGTGCAATAGACAGTCATGAATCTCTCTCTCTCTCTCTCTCTCATCTATCTCGATCTCGATCTCGATCTCGATCTCTATCGCTAGGTCTGGTAGAAAAGACAGGTGACGATGCTTCTCAGCGCGACGTACTTATCGAGCGAAAAGAAGGCTGCCGAACTCGCCCCGATCCGCTTTGACCCGGCTCGCCACGATCGATGTGGTTCACACAATACTGCACGCACAGAGAGAGCGAGGTCGTCGAAATGTACGATTGGCTTTCTGCAGGCGCGATGTTGTGTGTTTTTACTCTTTCGAGTTTGTCGTGCAAAAAGCGCTTTTACAGACTCGGACGTCGGTAAAAAAGATGGTCTGTGCTGCTAAGTTTACAATGGCTCCCGTGCAACTCAAGCGCACCACCTGAGCCCTCGCCAACTGTCTTGCACCAACAAGAGCACGTTTCCGACATCCCAACCAAACAACTTGGAGCTCCCCACGTAAAGGGGACAAGAAATCCGTACTCTCTGTACTGAAAGCATCCAAATTGCAAATGCTATTTGACGGCAACAGCCCCTGAAGTCTCTTTTGGCATCTCATCGTTCGGTGTCCGGCCCGAAATGACGCGTCTCGCATCAATGCGTCGCAAGTACTGAGCTTTTATAATGTGGTGATGGACCAACAGCATCGATCGATGCCATCGTGACGCTATGCGTGACACTTACGCCTCGCCTTCCGCCCTGTCTGCGCTTGCTACAGCTAAAGTCCCCTCTTCCGTTCAATGACTTTCGACGAAAGGACCGACCAATGCCTCGCAATTGTCGGTATGCAAAGACCAGAGTTGCCGAAGCTCAGAAGCAGAGGCATTTCTCAACTTTCGTGCAGATACATTTGCCGCTGACATTGGCGTGAGGCGGGCTACACAGCAGAGGTGTACGTTCTATCCTAATTGGTCTGTCTCAATGATGGCACCTCACTGACTCCTGCTGAAAGCGACTGCATCGAATGAAGAAGAGGAAGCGGTCAGTATCAGCCCATGGTCTCCGAACAAAGTCTGGCATAATGACAGCTATCTGTTCCTTGGTTTGTGTTGTACACTTGTCCGAGTGCATTGTCCCGAAACAGCTACCGTGAACGATGATACGGGCTGTCTTCTAGACGGACGCTACAGTATGAGCAAAACCTGTTTGCAGCACGGGTTGGCTAGTGCTTCTACGGCTACTGCATGTTCGTTCTCATCGCATCTTCTTCTCTTCGTGAAACACGGAGCGGCTCGTGATGTAAACAGGACTTTGAGTACTCGAAAGCTGCAATACGCACAGAACGCCGCGACTTTTGACCGCGATCACCGACGCAGAACAATCTGAAGCTCACGAGTTGTTTTCGTCTCATCAGTCGAATCAACTTGACGACAACTTCTTCTACTTGTCTTTGGCTGTACGGCGCTCACCTTTACTGCATTCTCGATCCGAAAGGACAACGCTACTAGTGAGAGCGCGTCGAGCGACAGCCAAACTTCTCGGTAGCTGCTTTCTTTCGATCTATCTATCTAAGTAGAAAGCTGCGACTTGAAATCGGATGTTGTTGTTGCCTGGTAACGCCCAGCTGTCGTCTCGCTCTCTTCTTTTTTTCCGTCTCTGTAACACATTAGCAGCACCCTCGAAGTGCTACAGCACACGACCTCTACGACAACACTGTGGCGAGCACACCTCACGAACACACGATCCATTTCCTACCGCGACACGCGAATATCCTACACTCGATATAGATCCATAGTGTGGATGCACTCTTCTTGGCGCAGGGCGAGCGCACGAGCGTGGGCTCTATTTCCTTTTACAATTCGCGCCAAGTGCGTTTATGAACTTGCCTTATTCACTCGTGCGCGCTTTTTTCAATGTAATTCACACATACCCACTTTTGTAGCTGGTCTCGCAATCGACGACGCGAACTGAAAAGCATGTGCCCTTTACAGGCATCGAAAAGCTGCGTCCACAACGCGAGGTGGAATCAATTTGTTTTAAACACATGCATCAAAACAAAGGTACCAATCCATGCAACGCCACGGCCGTTCCTCGTGCAAAGAACTTCTTCCTCACCGAAAACGTTCATACAAAGTACCTCAAAATCGTCCGTCGAGCACCACCAGCAGCAGCAACGCTTTTTAAATATGTCCCGATCGAATGCCCCCCATCCAGGACACCAGTCCGCCACTTTTCTCTCAATCTCAGTATGCAGACCCACCACATGTCCCACCCACCTACATTCCTACCTACATACCTACCTACCTACATACCTACCTACAGCACTACATGCCTAACTATGAAGACAAGCAGCCGCCACTTCCCACGCCGACAACTCGCGCGCTTCAATGACACACGAGAGGCAAAACGTAAACGTCTTCTTCTGCGTCGCTTCGATTGACGCGTCGATCGTGAGCTTCTTCTGGACACTGCACTTGCTGCACATGACGTTCCGGCAGATGGGGCAACTCGCAGGGAACTGCAACAAACTCCCGAGTTTGCTCAGGGGGTTATGGCACACGCCGCAATCCCGCGCAAGTACTTCAACGCCCGACGTATCGCTGCGGCGTCGTCGAGTCAATAAGTAGCTCAGCTTCTTCATAGTGGCACACTCGACAACGCCGGCACTGGACGTGATGTTGTTCGCCAGTAGCGACACACTGTAACTCGCGAGCATATCGCCGCGAAGGTCGACGAACCCCCGTCCAAACATCTCGACCACGTCGTCGGGTCTTTCTTCGAGCTGTCTCGTGATGTAACACACGGAGAGGCGGATCCGAATGACGTTATGCAGGAGGTCGAGTCGCGGGATCTCGGCCAAGTCGACCGAGTGGATCAGATAGTAAAACACGCGGCCGCCGTCGGCGTCAAAGGCCATTCCCTGCGACTCGAGGTAGACAACGTCCCGCCGCGTCGTGAACGCGCCGTAGTCGGCCGTGCCCCACTTGATCGTGACCGAGCGAAACGGATCGGCGTCGCTCGGCGACTGCAGCGTCGCAACGACTTTGCGGTCGTCGAACAAGTCGTTCTGCACGTACGAGTTCCGCACGAGCCACGCGCGGTGCGTGTTGGCCAACCCGCCGAACGCGACGTCGTCGAGCGAGCCCTTGAGCTCCCCCGTGGCGACCATGAGCGGCACGTGCGGCGGCTTGACGGCGGCCAGCACACTGTGGTCGAACAGCGACGTGGACGCCCCGTCCTCTTCGTTTGCCTCCTGACTCGACGAGCTGTGCGTGGCCGTACTGCTAATGTCGACGTCAGGAACCGGAGCGTCAAAGGCACACGGTCGGCCGTGGACGGCCGCCTGGTGCTGGTGCTGCTCGATGGCCCCGGCCGACATGAGCCGCGGCCGACTCGGGTCCGTCTTGTAGGCCTTCTTCTTCTTCTTCTTCTTTTTTTGGGAGTGGCAATGGGGTGTCCGTTTTCGTGGCAGTGGCTGCTCGGGGCCGACTTCGGGCGCGGTACACGCGGACGTTTTCCCGCGACTTGACGTGTTTCCATCGGTCAGTGGGCAGCTGCCGTCCGTTCGCGACAAACCCTTCGTACGTGTCGAGCGTTTCGGCGATGAGGGCGTCGGCCGTGTCCGTGAGCTCCTGTTGGCGCCTGGCGGACAGGTGAATGCAGTTGGGGATGCGGTCCCCTGCGGTCGGGTGGTGCTTACTAACCATAGAGACTGCGAGAGCGGGGGGGAGGGAGACCCGGAAGGAGGTGGGGGACGCACAGTCAATGAGTGAGTGGGCTGTAGGTCAACGGGGAAGTTACGTCGACGGAGGGGGTTCGGGACTGGCAGATGATGGAAGCGGGTGCTGCTTTGGCCATTACCAACAGAATTAGTATCGAGCGCGACGCCGAGTGGGTGTTGATGTTTGGGGACGTCGCGGGTGACAGTTGGCTGGTGATGATGGGACTGCAGGATAAGTGTCAAGGCATTGCTTGCCCGCGGCTTCACACTGCCACGCAGTCGTCTTTACAGAGACAGTCTCTCACGTGTCACGAAGCTCAAGTTGGCGGTCGCTCGTCGACGAGTGTCGCGTGGCAAAACGGGGGGCCAAACTTCTTCTTCTTCTTCTTCTTCTTCTTCTTCTGTCGCGACGTTGTGATTGCTGCGGCCGACCGACTGCTCTGTTGTCTGTGTCTGTCGTTGCGCTGTTGGGCTCGACGACGGGAGGTGGGTCGCCTCTCCTGGATATGCAGAGGGCGGTGAGTCAGGGGATATAGTACCGACCGTCAGGCGCGACGGTCGATGGGACAGCTGTCGGCTGCTCCGAGCAGGTGGATGCCAACTGGACGAGAGTCGATCTTCTAAGCTCGACGGCTGTGCTCGATGGCTGTGCTCGACGGCTGTGCTCGATGGCTGTGCTCGACGGCTGTGCTCTTTCGAGACGCCTGTCGTCTGTTTGCGAGGTAGTTTGCAACTTGTTTTCGTCGACGGCCACGTCGTTTGCAGCAGCAGTACCGCCGGGGACGACGACTGTCATGCGCGTGTGTGTAAGTGACTGCCGAAGTCTGCCACTTGGGCGGACATCGTCGTGAGAGTCGTCGACTTGGCAGGAAACAAATGCGTGTCACGTCGAGGCGCCCCCCCCCAACTCGACTCGACTCGTGCGTGATGCGGTTCCTGCAGGCTGTCTCTAGCCCCACGCACGCACGTCGCACTTGTTCCGCCGTGCAGGTCCTTGACGAGAGCTTAGGTCGTCTTTCTAGCACGGCGCTGGCCACTGCGCCTCGTGAGGGGGTCTGGTTGGCCCTCCTTGCAGCTGCCTCGTTTGTGCCATTCATTACGCATGAACGCACTCGGCGGCACACTTCCAGGCTGAGTGTAGGTGGAACCACGCGGTTTTGACAAGAAGGATAGTCTCATGTCTGTCGACACGACTAGCTCGAAGGTGCACTCACTGGCTACACACGAGAGCAGGCGGTCCTGGTCAGCTCAGCTGCTGCCACGGGTCGCGGCTTGCGGCTGTGGTCATCGAGACAGCGGACGGATGCGTTGCGTGGGGTTGTCCTTGTCAGCCATCGCATCGCCACGTGGTACGTTGTCTAAGGGCATACCTTCGACCGTCTTGCAGCAACGAAGGCGGCCGTGTCCCCTGCAGAGCTACCGCGTCGAAAGACCGGCACATGGCGCGCATAGAGCAGCGAGCGTAGAGGGAAGTGGGCCGACGCTGGTGCGTTTGTAATCCAAACACGACACGGCGAGGCACACTGTAGTGACGGCGTCGGCTTTTTTGTCGTGCCGTCCACTGGACGTTTGTTTTGCGGGCGCTTGACGTCGTTTGCATTGGATGAGTCTTTAGCACAGGCGCGAGGCGCGCTCGAAAGACAGCAAAGTGCTACGTCGCGTCTCGAAAGATCAGGGGCGGCATCGGGTCGTTTGTGCCTAGAGGAACACAGTCAAACGTGGACAGTTGTCGGTCCTTGTGCATGTTTCTCACCGAAAAGACCGACCGACTGTCTCGTCCTTTGGTACGACTGCCGGACCACTGCCATTAAGACGGGACGTTCTCACCTGATCGGATGGTCGCCTGGTCAGTGTGTTCCCTCTCGGTCAGAAGCAGACCGTCCAGTCTCGCGAGCTCTTTGTTTTCGAACACGCTGTCAAACAAAACATGGCGTCCATTGCACGTGCTCGAGGCCGTGCGATCGTTCACCAGGAGCACACGAAAGGCACTTAGCTGTCTACTGTGGTCAGCTTTGTCCCTTTGTTGGTCATCTTTCTACCTCGTTAATCGTTCGTGGTTGTGCTCTCGTTCATTCCCAGCCGCTAGCGCTTTCCCGCGACTTCAAAAGTCTCGCAGGTGCCACCGGATCGAGCAATCGACGGGACAAGCACAGCTGTACTTGAGCTCTGCACGGCAGATCCTCTTCGGCCGTTCTTGCGAGCTTTGAATAGGATTTTTCACCTGCGAGTACCGCCCACTTGTCGTCTATTGCTTGCTGACTTGCAGTCGGGCACACGATGTGTAGTCTTTCACAGCAAAGGGTCCATCGCCATACCATCGAATTGAAGCATTGCCGATCGTTACGTGTGCGTGTGTGTACATCCAGCGCAACTGCGTGGAAAGTGGTGCCAATGCTTTGTGCCCGCGCCACGACATTGCAGCATTCTAAGAGGTACCTACGTTTCGGAGCGTACTTGGTCGATGCAGGTACTTACCGCAGCTCGTCCAGACCAGAGTAGCACGTCGAACACAACTGTGCATTGACGGTGTGGTTCAAACCCGGTCACGTCTAGATAGCTAGTGCGAGTGCGTGTCCCTTGGCAATGTCGCTGACGACGGTGTTCGTCTCCACCGTCACGTCGCAGCGGACTGTAGACAAAGTCCACTTTCGACGGCTCCCGACTCAGTGTCATGTGCCTCGCCGTGAGAAGCTCATCGTCTACTGATCACAGTCTATTGACGCGATTTGCATGTCGTTGAAGCTCTGCTTTGGACTCCCGCGGACACTGCCAATGCGTCGGTTCGATCAGTCGCAGACAATGTGCGATTGAGATGAGATGTACCGCCGCATCGACCAGCACAAAAGAGCTGTAGCATGTGGACAACGTTCAGCAGCAGCGCCAAACTACCAGAGCACAGTGTGCCATGTGGCTGAACGTTGTATCTGGGATAAGGATGCGCGTCACTGCTTTCGTTTCGAGGTATGAAGATCAATTTTCGTAGCGACCACGTCACTCGATGCGGGCCTACGTTCACCCGCTTGTTGTTATTCGCAGCCAGCGCGACTTGCTCTTTTTCCAAGCAGAAACAATCGGTCGGCGCAATGTAAGAAGGCGTCAGTGCAATGGCCGTGAAGCGGCGTCGTTGTCGTCGACCCCGTCCCGTGTAGATCGCCAGCAACGAGACTGAGTCGTCGGGAGCAGAACGTTGTCGTCTCCTACTGTTGAGCAACTTCGCACTGCATCACTCTTCAAATTTATCGGTTTTGCAGAGGAACAAATTTACGATACACCTGGCTAGCCAGGGCTCTCACGCACGACGGACGCCGAGTCCCGTCCGTGTCCTCCCCCCGACGCGGGGGGGGGGTCGGCCGGTGGCTGCCGCCGAGCCCCTACTCACGGGGATGGAGACGGACAAGGGGCCGGGACCGCGGCCTACGTCCGCCCCGTCCTCGCCCGCCACGAGCTTTGAACTCTCTGGCGTAGGCGATTCAACCTCTCCCAGGTTGCTATCTCCCTCCCCGAACACGCCCGGAGCTATCGACGGTGTGGGGACCTGTTCCGGCGGCTCTGATACACCGGAGGTATCTGCGGCAGCGGCGGCGACGACCGACACAGCATCTACCTCCGTCGCTCCATTCGCTATGTTTCGTGCATTGATCGCGGAGATGAAGGGTTCCACAGGGACTTGTCACATGGACGTATGGAAGACGACACTTTGTGAGCTCTTTGCAGTGGAATATTCTAAATTGCCGATACGAGTGGAGGCGCTTCCGCCCCACAAAAAGCGCTTCCCCCAGTTAAAAGACGTGGAAGCGTCTAGCCTGTTACGTCTGTTCGAGCAGGTGTTTATTTCAAACTCGGGCACGTTCAAGGAGTGGCAACGGATCGCTCGGTCTTTGGGTAACGGCGTTCTCACGACAAAATGGGCGTTTACCGAGCTCATTCGGAAACTATCGAGTCAGCACAAGTGGGCGAAGGCACCGATTCTTAACCACTGGGCGAGCGTGGTACGTCATGGAACAGCTTCCACTGCATCGACAGCGGCATCCACTACCACCGAGTACGAAGATTTTATGTTTGACCCTTCCAGGTTTCCGCCGGGGGACATCGAGCATTTAACACAGCTGTGTGCGGATCGCTCGTCCGCGGGTCGGAAGGTGCAGCTGCGGGAAGGGACTGATCACGAATGGAAAATCATTGTCGGAATAGCGGAAGGGTCCGTGGCGTGTAGACGTATGCCAGACTTTCTCAGGGCTGTACTGGACAGCAAGGAGCGACTGCGGCTTTACAGTACGGTCCAGGCTCAAGTCGAAGGTCATCTTGTGCTACACCTCGCTCACACCCGTGGGATTCCTGTAGGTCGGCAAACGACACGTGCTATCACCGAGTCTATTCTGGAATCTGCTGAAATTGCTAAGGTGAACCTTCAAGAAGTGCACAAGCTGCTAGGCTTGACGAAGACCATCAATTATGACCGCTCGACCAAGTCTATCCACTTCTTCTTTTTCTCTCGAAGTGCGGCCATGGGCCTTCAGGACGTGCGCATTCCATTTCAAGGCCGTGTCTACATGCTTACTAACGAGCACCATCCGGAGCGCGGCTCCGTTTGGAACCGTCAACAAGGTCCGAGTGGAAGGGCCGGGCTTCTTCGAGCCGAGTACTCGATTATTCTTCATAATCTCACTCGTTTTAATGAAATTGGCCGCGTCGCGGCGTACCTCAAGTCGAAGATACCGACGGAATTCGACTTTGAAGATATGGATACTAATTGTCCAACATCCCGTACGTCTACTTCGTGGTTGGTCACATTTCGGCTTTCTGGATGTCCCCTCTTTCTGCAAGGAATCGTTCGTATCCTCTGGTTTGGTACTTCAATCATTCTTCGTCATCCCGACGTGGGTCGTCGCCTACAGTGCCTTCAGTGTGGTAATCTCGGTCACCCAGCCTCTCGGTGTCAATTTACGGATGACCAACTCCGGGGAGTAGGCGGCATTGAGGTTACGGAGGGAGACCTCCAAGTCGTGGAGGACCTGGCAAAACCTTTCGGCAGTGCCGCCGAGATTCGCACAATGGCGGATCGACGTCTTCAAGTCCAGCGGTCGGCAGATGCTGCGGCCCAAGCCGCCGTCACACCCAGCGGGGTGCCAGTGAGCCCACCGTTAGTATGCGACCTTCCTAATGTAGGTCCCAGTGTGAGGTCTCAATCAATCTACACTCCCGCTCGACCAAACTCTAGTGACTCGGTCCCTGCCCCCAAGCCCCCACTTGACCAACCGTGGATAACGAAACCAGTCCGTGGATCCAACAATCCTTGGACCTCTCGTCAGCCCGTCCGTTCCCCAACACAGCTCAGTTCGGGACGGTTTTCAGTGCTTTCCTCCACGGGTAGATCGGACAACCCAAGCACGGTGTCAGCTACTGAGCCGCTGGTCACTAATCTGACGGATGCTGACGGCCCGCAAGGGGTGCAAATTCCCCGCCCACCTCTACGATTGTCAACACAGGAACAAACTCGGCGGAAACAGGCGCTATCGCGTGGAAAGGCGCAGACCCACTCGAGCCCACTGTTGCTGACTTTGAAGAGTCAGGCGCGAGTCACATGTCTGAAGTTACTCAGCCGCATGCATGACGCACCGACGCACGCCATTTCGTTGGCACCACGCCCGATAGACGTACCAACAGACTTGAAGGCTCTCATTCCACTACTGGGGTTACAAGAAGCGATTACGCCCGTAACCGGTAACTGTTTGGCTATGGCTGTCGCTCAAGCACTGGCCGACGCTGCTCTGGACGGGCCTAATGACAAATTGGAACGACTCACGGCTATCATCAAGAAAGGTGTTCTTTACACCGGATTATTGCACCTCGAGGAGCACTATGCGCACGATCTTCGGGTCGATGCTCTCCGTAAAGTTCAACGGGGTTGGGCGTCCCTGACGAAACGGGAGTCGGCCAATCAATATCGCTGGTACTTACACGACTATGCCGCAACACCATCGGCGAGGAACTCCGATTTTGCCGAAACGGAATGGGGAGGACGTGACATCCTTGGGTTAGCGGCCAATTTCCTCAGCCGGGACATCTATGTGCTTCACGAGGAGGCTGCGAATATGGTCAGCCAGGTATGTCACAAATACAGTCCGTCTGTCGAGACGCGGAATAATAAGGCTGTGGAAACAGTGCGGGAGACTTCATTATCTCTCTCTACGTGCGCAGACGCGATTATAGCTGCGAAACTGGAGCCTGGAACCGGTCTTCCTCTCGTTCTCTGTCTCTCTGGACGACATTACTCAGCTCTTCTTCATTCCGATCGAGGGGCAGGACTCTCGGACCTGTCGGATTCCCCGCTCATTCACGCGAATCTTACAGGGACCTCTCAGCTTGCGTCCGACGCACCCGAAGGGCCTCAAACTCCTACGGGTTCTGTGCCTCCCTCGGGCGAATCTGGATCGCAACTGCGTCTCTATGACTCCCAGTTCGCTATGCGGTCCAATGTAGCGGATGTCCAGTCTGTCGGCGGTGCGTCTCACGCTTTATTGTTGGACGGTAGCCCGTCATCTGTTGCGTATCCGCCTCCACCAGTGGAGACACGGAAACGGGCACACGCCTCCTGTGCTGATGGTCAACCCACCGAGGACGCCAGCCTGCGAAAAAAAGGCGCTAGCGCCACCCACGTCGGCTGTCGGACATAGCTACGCGCGCGGTCAGCTCGACTTTGAGAACTTGGACGGCCGTATTGATCGTGACGACTGGCCGGGTCTTTGGTTATCTTTAATCCCGGAATGGCCACCTTCAGCATTGACGGCTTGTCCGCGTGTCGACAGCACGACCGCGGAGTGGGTGCTAACAGCTCGACAGGATCCTATCGCACTCCTTCATCATCTCCGGCGATTTGTTTTCCCCTGCGAGCTGCTCGCAAGTCTGGACGTTCAAGTCCTGGTCCACTTGGCAGCCCGTTGGCGACAGGATAGCCTCCTATCTGGGCTGCACTCATTTCGTACAAAGGTGGCGTCAGCGCCTCTACAAGATTGGCTTGGTGGCTGGATTGATCGCGCAACTTCTACAGCCGCTCGGTCAGGCCTATCTCCGCTTATTGATAACGGGGACGACTGGCACAAATTACGTGAGCTGAAGTACGCTGCGGATGATATTTTAAAACTATGTGATCCGTGCCGCAAGGTTCGGTATAGTCAGCACCTGATATGCGCTCTTCTCTTCGAGCACGAGATAGGGGTGCTAACTGAGGGGGTGGCGGTGCCGTCATCACCTGATCTACAAATTCGACGGCATCTGCAGCTTCTAAAGCACAATACCGCCTACAAGTCTGCCTTCTACCAAGCTGACCGTCAATACGTGGACTGGAGGGCAGTCGAGGGTTTTTTCTACTGTGCTCTGACGCCTGCAGCGGAGACGGCGCTCGTCTGTTACTAAAGGCACTTTACGCGATTCGCTGGCAACGCATTTGCGTCAGTACAATCTCGACGACGCGGATGCCTTCGGTAGACACGCATTACTGTCTGAGTGGTCCGGCAGTGGTACTGAACGATCTCATTTTTTCTCACAGCATCCAAGTACTACCTATATCACACAGAACGTACGTGGGTTTAAAAAAAGTGTACGGATCGGCTGGATGTCAGCCTGGCGAAGCCGTCCTGCCTGTGCTCGACCTCAAGCGTGGTGCATCCAGGAAACACATGTTAAAACATCCGAGGAAGCTCAAGAGTTGTGCTCGACCTGGGCACGTATGTGGGGCAAGCACCGAGATGGCGGTCACCCGCCACTTTCGTACTGGAGCGTAGGGTCGTCTCGTCTTGGGGGAGTGGCCATTTTGCTTACGCCCTCTTCATCTGTGAAGGCTTCACCCTGGCGGCAAGATTTGTGGAATACCAGGACGATCGCTGTCGCATTAGACGATGTGGTCCTCGTTAATGTGTACGCTCCGTCGCTCAGACCCGAGCGCGAAGCCTACTACGTTTCTCTCGCCCGTTGGAACTTTCCACGGGACAGCTCTATCGTGACAGGTGACTTTAACTGCGTCCAAAGCCCTCTCCTCGATCGGCTGGGTCATCATCGGTCGTGCCGACCGGAAAGCCCAAGTCTTCAAGCTCTTCTGGATCTCCACGGACTAGAAGATGCTCGGCTCCTTCGCTCCCACGCCGAAGATGAGGAAGCGGACGACTGTGTGGATCATTTTACATACTGGGAGGGGGAATCGGCAAGTCGCATTGATCGTTTCTATGTTTCTCAGCGGTGGGCTGATTTGGTGCAGTGGTTAGCCTAACAAAAACCTCCCCAGGCGTCGGACCATCAAGAAGTGGAGTTACACTTACGCGTGCGGCAGCGTACTACCTCCTCCCTCTACCGACGTCCGGTATCATACCCCATTCAGACACACCAACCCGAACGCGTGCGCTCCGATCTCATAGCGGAAATGGATGGGTGGGCGGTATCCCCAACTACGACGGTCAGGCAATGGGATTCAGCTGTGGAAGCATGCAAACAGTGCATCACAACCGTCCGCAAGCGCGAGCGTCAAAGACGTGCCCGTTTTAAGAAGAGGGTAAGCCGACGCGACCGGCGCCAGCTCTTGACCCGTCCTCAGTGGATCAGCGCTAATATGGAAGATCACCGCCTCGAGCATCTCGTTCGATTAGGGCAGAGCCTCGAACGGACCACTGCGCGCCTCCGATGGTCGTTTAAGCGAGTCGCAGATTGGGAGCGCGTACAAACAGTTACGAATATCGTTCGCATTCATGGTCCGCCCTTTAGGCGACACCTATCCATTGCTGACAAATTCGCTTCGGAATGGTCACCAGTTCTTAGTGCCGTGCATCGGGTGGAACCCTTGGCAGCTTTACCAAGAGCGTTGCTTGACTTTGTGTCAGTGCCTGACGATCGCTTGATTTCTCCCGCTGCTAATAATGGGCTGATGGTTGACGTCACTGAGACTGAAGTCCTTCACGCCATCACCGAGCTTAGCCGTCACAAAGCTTCAGGGCCGGACGGTCTTAACAATGACTTCTACAAAGATACGTCCGCTTTACTGGCTCCGGCGCTGGTGCACGTGTGCAATCAAATATTGCACGGTTCTCCTATGCCACCTTCCTTTCTAGAAGCGATGATTATCCCTCTTCGGAAAAAGGGTGATTCGCCGGACGCACTTGACTACAGGCCGATCTCTCTGCTCCAAACCAGCTACAAAATTTTTGCGAAAGTGCTGGCCTCCCGACTACAGCGCGTCTTACCTACACTCATCGGGGAATCGCAACAAGGTTTTGTTCGAGGTAGACAAATGCAAAAACTGGTCATGATGATGACTGCCCAACTCGCTTCAGCGGAGGAGAGGGCGGATCTATCAGCCGACTTAAGCCGATCTATTCTCTTACTTGACTTTCGCAAGGCGTACGACACTGTGGACCGAGATTTTCTATACGCGGCATTACGAAGCTTTCAGTTTGACGAAGTGTTTATTACGCTCGTCACCCGGATGCATACCGGAACAACCGCTCGGTTTCTGGTGAATGGGGAACTTTCTGAACCAGTTCCTGTCCGGTCCGGAATACGTCAGGGGTGTCCTCTCGCACCGCTTCTATTTCTACTTGTGGTGGAATTACTTGGGCTGGCTATTCACCAGGCGCCCTCCATCCGGGGTATTCCGGTGCCCGGGGCCTGCGAGGTGGTGCATACATTCTCCGCGTTTGTGGACGACTCCACCATATTCCTTGAGCATGCCAATCAGTTGGCGCCTGCGTTGGAGCTAGTCTCTAGATTTGGACAACTCTCGGGCCTTCATGCCCAGCCTGCCAAGAGCAAATTGATTTTTTTAAACACGGCTATCAGGCTACACCAGTATGGTGGCATCTCAGTCTTACAACACAGAGAGACAACGCGATACCTGGGGTACGAAGTGGGGACAGGGGCATTATTCGATCGAAACTGGGCGCTTCGGCTTCAGAAAATCCGTCGGCGGCTTCTCACTGCAGCGAAAGTAGCGACTAGTGTGCAAAATCGTGTCCTCATTCTTAACGCGATCATTTTACCGGCTATCCTGTTCACAGCGGCCGTCTTCGATGTGCCGAGCTGGGCGAGAACGGAGATATCTCGGCTGTACCGCCAATTCCTGTGGGCGCACGCTTCTGTGCCTGCCGTACGTCGGCACAAAATTAACCCGGGTCTCCTCTTTACGCCCCAGAAGGCAGGCGGGGTTGGTCTGGCCTCGTTCGAAGTAGCCGTCAAAACTCAGCGGACGAAGCACGCGTTGCGTTGGCTAACGCAGCCGCATGACAAATATTTTACAGCGTGGCGGCGCTGGACATATAGCGTGGGAGGTTCCACATCGGCTCTCGTCCCGGCGCTCCATCCGTCTGCTTCAACAACGTTTGACATCAGGCGAGGACCTGGTCGTTCCTCTCTGGCGCAGGATCTCGAACGGCTCCTAGCACCCTCCCCTGAACAAGTGCTGTCGATTCGGGCCAGATTGGACGCGCATCACGCTCGTATGTCTGTCGGGGCGAGCAGTCAGTGGGACGGTGACGAATGGTTAATTTCATACCATCAAACGTTTCCTGACCATCCCGCTGTTGCTGATCACCGGATGGAACATTAGCCGCTTTCTGGGGCCGCTTTCACTGGGATGGCAATCCTTGGATTCAAGGGCCAGACGGCAAGCCCCTAGAGCGGGCCAAATATGCCCGGATACCTCCATGTTCACTGCGCAGTCTGTGCATTCGGCGACTGGGGTCACATGAATTTCAATTTACGTTCCCGTCTCTCGGCGGTACTTCGTCTCGGCATATGCATTGTAAATTACAACGTTGGGCGACTTCGATCCTGCTCTCGTCACCCCACCTTGCTGTCGGTGCGGGACCGGTAGAGCCCGGGCTCGTCTTACGTCATCCACCGCCGTTTCGGAGCGCTTATAAATGGTCCCGGGTGCGAGCTGATTTAATTGTCGGGTCCTGTCGGGACCCTGTCGAGTCCGCGAACTCGGCGATTCGCCTCCGCCAAGATATCAATGGAATCCATTGGTCGATTGACGGGAATTTACCAGAATTACGGGGGTCGCCTCAGCAAGTGTCTAACTACTGGGAGCATTCGTACCATCGTACCTTGGTGTTTCATGCCCACCCGGAGCTTCACCGTTTCCCTTGGAGTGTGCCAGAGACGGTGGCCAATGTAGATGTGTGGACAACGCTTATGAAGCAAGCGTTTCACGTTCATAAACGCCTTCTGCACCCTGGCCTCCAGTCCTGGTTGAAGGCCTATGACGCGCAGGCGGTATCGAATAGTTGGCAGTCAGCTGCATCAAATCAAACGCCTTCCCAAGTTTGGAAACACGCAAACGGGCTAACGGGGTATCAAGTTTGGACATGCTATCGTATCGCGACAAAGCAGCTAAATCTATACCATGCCGGTCGCACGCTGGACAACAGTTGTCGTACGGTGCTGCACTGCCGAGGACGCAAAGAGACAGCGGCGCACATTTTCTGGGAGTGCCCAATCGCGCAAGCGTGTTGGTGTCACTTGATAGGACACTGGACCGGTGGGGGTGCGACGAACGCAGTTCTTTCCACCTTCTTTCAGCACTGCGCCAATCGCAAAGCCCCGCCCATTCCACGTCAGCTGAGTTTGCGGTTGCAAAGCCGTTTTCAAGATGACTCTGACGCCGCAGCAACAGAATTCGAACGGATCTGGTTCATATTAAGCTCCATCTGCCAAGAACATTTGTGGACCGAGCGGAACTCGGCGGTCTTTAGAGGAGCCGTGACTACTCCATCCGCAAGTGTCCAAATGTACTGGACACGCGGTGTTCGCCAGCTACGGGCAATTGCAATACGCGAGCATCGAGCCGCGGCTACGGCCGTACGAGGGGCCCGACTTCATGCCTGTCTTGAACTTCTGATTCAAGAGCCCCGTGGACACCCGCCCTACGCGGGTGTCAGCCACGATCCGCTACCGCGACCGGCGCTCATATCCTGGCTCAGGATTTTTCAGACCTCTTGTCCACATTAAATATGTCAATAGATGATCATGAAACTCCTCCAACTTCGCACTGCATCATATGTGATATCACTCTTTGGATACTTTGGTGCTTACGATATTCGCACCCTCTTCTTCGTGCCCGACATGTCCACACCGCGCAGCCATTCTCCTCCATAGGCTCATTGACGCATCGGCCGAGAAAGTTAGTAAACCAGAAAGCATCACATCTAGTTGTCCGCATGACTATACATGTGATAGATTGACCGCTGTGGACGCTACTACCGCGTGCGGGTCCACTTTGCAAGTCATGCAGAGGACGATACTTCTTACTGTATCGACATTGGACATCGCTTACAGCAGACTTGTCAGTGCTCATTGAGCACTCCACTTCTCAATGCGCATGTGCTTTGCGCCTTCATTGGCATTTGTGGATCCTTACGTACGTAGTCAGGAGACGCCATCGATACACACAACAGTGTTGGCGGCGGTTGCATTGCTACGATGTGATAAAATGCGATAATCGCAGAGCACAAGCGATGAGCCATACGCATTGACTGCGGTGTTTGTACGAAACGGGCTCTCAAGATCAAAAAAGCAGCGCAAACGTGACACGTAGCACAAACAGTTGTTTGCTCAAGTACGCTGACGTTATCTCCTCGATCGGCGCCGTCACATGCCATCCTACTTACCGTCGTGCATTGAGTACAGAGAGTCCTGGGTCTCCGATGTCATCGACAGCGCTAACTTTCAAAGATGTGTAATGATGTACAGCGAACGATACCTATCGCACATCTTGTGTTTGTCGGACATATTGCATTCGATTGCAACGAGCAAAGCGCACGTTCAGCAGGCATTCCGAGCTACAGCAGCGCATTCGATCAGTAGGTAGTAAACGGCATAGCTCGACAAATGCTATGAACAGTGGAAGCCCAAGACAGTTGTAGCTGCAGTACACGAAGCCATGCGCCGCTATCGGTGCATACTCCACACCTATCGTCACATTCGATAGACAAACACCGTTAGATAGTTTGGCTGATTGTGTATCGCCATGGTACCATGCCCGCAGCGGTCTCTGTTGTCGCATGAGCCAGTACTACTTGTGTACAAACTTTGCTGGACATGAGATATCCAAAGTATCAGTTATGTTATAGTTGCCCCTTGCCTCGAGCTGAGTGTCCGTGAAAGGCTTTTACCACTCGCTCTGAAGATCGTCAGGTACATAACGTGTATCAACTGCCTTCATACTGCACCCTGCGGATAATGGACAGCAAGCACCCTGCTCGCATGCCGCTTTTCGTTGTCAAAGGCCCACAAGACCTTCAAGTTATTTATCAGAGAGTAACAATGTCCGCATCGGAGTGACAAACTGTTCCCAGCGCACGAGTGCCTCCCCCATGTTCATTGCTGCAAACGGCAAGCCCGTGCACGAAGCCGTCTCGCTGCCCACGTTCATCAACCCACCATACTCAATCTCAACCATATCTTCGTCGTCAATCTCCGTGAACGAGAGGTAACTCATGCCGTCGCGCATCCACTCATAGGGAGCGTCAGGGACGTTCGTGTCAATGTACGGAAACACTCTGTTCGGGTCCAAAATCGAGCTCACGATCGTCACGCGGCGGCGTCGAGCCCCACTTGCCAAAGTCGGGTCCGCCGTCTCGTCACTAGCGCAGTCGTGCACTTGCGCCACTAAACACACAAAGCGCATGCTCATGATAGCACTTTCATCGGGGGATGTCCGCATCATGACACTCGTGCGCGCGTCCACTCGCTGCACGATCTTGGACGTCAGCGGCGTGCGGTACATTTGCGAATACAACTCGGGCGTACGAATGACTTTCCACGTCGCTTGCGCCAACGTGTCGCCGGTCACGCGGTCGCCATTGGCATCGATGGCCCGAATGCGCTTGGAAAAGCGGTGTTGCATCTGGGCTTGGCCAAGCTGCCCGTCGCTTTGTGGGGCACTGTTGTTGTTGTTAAGGGACATGGAGAAGCGCACTTTCCAGCCAAACGCTTCATTGTAGAGGTCCCGCGCGCCAGGGCCACGTGCGACTTCCTGCATGCGCTGGTACCCCGTAAACACGAGCTCGTGGCACGCGTTCTTCGAAAGCGGCTGGTAAAACAGCACTGGCTCTTCGGGGACGAACGTGAGCCAGTGACCTGCTGCGCGGAACCGCGCGGGCGTTCCCAATGCATGGGGTCCTCCGCTTCGTGCGTCCAATGGCGCTACGCGCTCTTGCTCGACTGCCAGGAGGTGCCGAAAGCGCTGCCACTCGTGAAAGCGCGCCGTCAATTGTCGATTCTCTTCGGCAATGGTCCCCTGCTGCATGACGAGTCGGACATATCGTTGCTGTACGCATTGAGTCGCTGTGCTCGCGTCGAGCAAGCGCTTGTGCTTGTCGTTGAGGTCGGCTTCGTCCCCGTCAGGACTTGACAGGTCGTCTGCTTGACAAGTGGCTTCCGATAGCTCGCGGAGCAGCACGTTTGTCACCCGTGTTAACTCGCGCGACAGCCGGTGCACTTCAAGGCGCTTGAGCTCAATGCTCTTTTTCTCCAGCAGGCGCTGGCGCTGCATCCGGTCCCGATGGCGAGCGCGTCGCACCTCGGGAGGAAGGCGACGACTGGGGTGGTGGCCCAAGCTCGACGACGACGATGGCAGTGCTTTGGGCGCGTCGTGGGGCTTGTCGAGCAGGCGCGGGGTAGCGAGGACCGTGACGTCCAGCTTGACGACTGCATCGAAAGGGTCCATGCAAGCTCAGCTTGGGCCGCACACCACTCCCTCCCTACGTTCGTCAGTCCGTCAGTCGTCACTGTTGTGCCAATGCTTTCGTGCGCAGGACGCAGAGGAATTCGGAAGTGACGTGAAGGCCGTCGGTGCCACAAGGACTTGCGCGGCCTATCTCGACGATGGGACCACTGATATGTGAGACGATCGAGGCGTCAGTGAGCCAGCCTCGTAGGGCGTGCGTACGGGGACAGCAAGAAAGGAGACAAGGGGTATGCTCGTGCGTTGTGCAGTCGCTGCATCTCAGCACTGTTTGCATGGCTCGACAGGGTCTGTTGGTCGGCCTTTTCAGCACACGCCGTCGAGCGCTGGCAGCTCGCGAAACAAAGTGGCGCTATCCATCCGTTCTTTCGCGCTGGACAAGAGCGGAAAAGAGCTCGTAAACGTGTCACTCTTACCGCAGTCGCAAGCGCGCGCGCGCGAACGACTTTGTTTGGCAGCACTTCAGTCGACGTAGTACAATTGCTCATGCAACGAGTCGACCGAACGTACAGCACCTTCCAGCACTGTGCTACGGATGAAATCGATCGCTCGGCTGGTTTCCCGCACGATGTTGGGCCTGTAGTGACTGACTGGTCAGCGCTGGCCGTAGTAGCAGCGACCAATTGATTACGACGCGTTACGCGCCCTCTCTCCAAACACGTGGGCTGCCAGTAGGAGTTGCGACCACCTGAACGTCATGGCACGTCCGACGGGGTTTGCGCTGCATCCTCAGTCGCGCGACAATCTGCGGTCTTGTTTTTTCAGGTTCAACTCGCTTCCTGCATTGCGCTCGTCCGACTACTTTGATCCCTCCCGCGCGTGCCAACAAACGTGTACAATCTCGAAACGGTCGCGAGGTCGAGCTCGTCGTTCCGTATTGCAGCAGTCCCACGCAAAGCGTTACGTACAGTGCGTTCTTCGGTTAGTAACTTTGACTCGACACAAAGGCGCAACGAACGTCATGACTGTTGTTCGTGTAGGGCACAAGGAAGTGCCACTCGTGTCGAAAAAGCCGTACGCACATGGTGTGTCAGGAGTAGCTGCTTTTTTTTCATGCGCTGGTCGCGTAAAAAGTCGAGCTTTCTCTACCGGCAGACGTCTTCGTCGTCTTCACGGTGACCGACAAACGGTGGGTCAGGGCGCAGGAAACGTTGAGGTATGATGCAGTTACCAAACATTCCACGGGACGTTGCCCGACGGAGCTGCTGCGGTGCTCCACAGGTTCCAGCGATCTACAGACGATGGCAAATGAACCATTGGCTCGCAGGGACTTTTGCACACACACACACACACACACATACATACCTTTCATGCCGTGTCCTCGCAACACATTGTTAAACTACAGCCTGTTGGTTGTTGCTCTAAAGACCCCATCGGCTCTATTTCCCCATTCCCCCCAGTCCTTCCACTTCAGTAAAAGCCGCGCGCTCCCCACCACCCAT
Organism: Hyaloperonospora brassicae; assembly: GCA_947650285.1. Lineage (NCBI taxonomy): Eukaryota > Oomycota > Peronosporomycetes > Peronosporales > Peronosporaceae > Hyaloperonospora > Hyaloperonospora brassicae. The sequence goes on along the minus strand of CANTFL010001191.1, from coordinate 8,292 downwards.
TCTCCAGCATGCTCCATCGTAGTGTCGTCCGTGTCGCCGGCGTCTTCCGCTCGACGCCGTCGCCTCTCGCACGTCCCGCGGCGTCCAAGCGCGTGGCCAACAGCAGTACGCGCTGTCGGCCCCTCGCCTCTCCGTCGACATCACTCTTGCTCCACCAATGGACAGTTGTCGCGGCTACGGCCGTGAGCACGAGTGCGTCGTTTGCCTATTGCTCGACTTGTCGTCCGTCCGCGTCTGGAAGCAATAGCGTTCCGACCGCGAGAGTGCCCAAAGTGGTGCTGTATCAGTACGAACCGTGTCCCTATTGCTGCAAGGTGAAGGCTGTACTGGACTATCTCAAGCTCCCGTACGACGTGGTGGAAGTCAATCCACTGACGAAGAAAGAGACCAAAGCGGTGACCGACTATGCCAAGGTACCAGTTGTCTGCATTGACAATGAAGTAATTGTCGACTCGTCTGCGATTATCTCGCGGCTGTGGGACCTCGTCGAGTCGACGAAGAGCTCGGGGGAGCTCGAGGACAAAGGGATGCAGAAGCAGCAGCCGCAGGACGACGAGGACCAGTGGTGCCAATGGGTCGACCACACGCTCATTCTCTTGACGCCGCCGAATATTTACCGTACCGTACCAGAAGCGCTGCAGGCTTTTGACTATTGCTTGACAGCAGGGAAGTTTACGCCCATGGAACGCCACTTGTCCAAGTATGTCGGGGCCATGGTGATGTACGTCATTGCCAAGCGGGCGAAGAAAAAATACGGTATCGACGACGAGCGGCTAGCGCTCTATTCGGCGCTGAATAGCTGGGTGGACGCTATTGGCGACAAGCGCCTCTTTCTTGGAGGGGAGGAACCGAACAAGGCAGACCTCTCAGTCTTTGGTGTCCTCCGAGCTATGCACGGTCTGGACGCATACAATGACGTGATGCGTGAGACAAGCATTGGGCCGTGGTATCGTCGTATGACGGCCAAGGTCGGCTCCAGCTCACGCGCCGCTAGCAACTAGAAAGCACCGTGAAGAAGTGAATGCCTTGACAGTCAGTCGACCAAACAACGCGCATAGTGAACATGCGATACAAATAAACAACGTACGTGCCAATCTTGCCGCAGACTTGTGCTCCATCTACTTAGCGTCAACGCCGGTCTTCGTCTTCTTCTGAAGGCGGTGGTAGGCCACACCCGTGCCAGAGATATTGTCTCCTAGTCCAGCAGTGTGGTCGGGCTTCTTACAAGCTAGCATCGGCACCAAGTGGCATTGAAAGTCGGCCTCTTGCCAAGTGACGACCGGCGAAAATGGGTCCAAGACGACCGTGAGATCCTGGCGTTTGCTCAATAGCTGCTCGCGAGCCAGCAGCATCTCGACCCGTTCCGGGTCCACTTCGATTTCCGCACTAGTTCGCATCGACTGAGACTTGTCCTCGTCATCGTCATCGCCAGAAACGCCACTACTCGCTGGAGCCGGCGGCTTGCCACACGCCACCTTGGAGCTAATAAGCGCGCTCTGCACCAACGATGAAGTCGGGTCTTCCCAAATACTCTCTTTCTTCTGGCACACAATATGAAACTGCAGCGTATGGAAATGAATCCGCGATAAATGTGCTAATGCCACCGTCTCGTGCTCCTCGCCATCCCCCTTCTCTCGTCTGCTTGTCTCCACAGTCGTTCTCGCCTCCTTTGCAAACTGAATGATATCATGCAACTGTGCACTGATCTCAGCAATCGTCGGTCGAGACGTTGTCGCGGTCCTTTCTTTCCCCGTGACCAAAAAGTGATGCAGTATAAACAGCTCCTGTTCGTTCAAGCCGATAGAGTCCACCCATGGCAGCACCAAGCGCACCGTTTCGGAAAACAGCCCAAAGTCCGACACAGCAGCAAACTCATAATGCGTAGGCGTGTGCACCACGTACAAGTTCTGCAACACCTTGGCCAGCGCTTCGAGACGCATGACCCGTGCACGTGCATCTTGCTCGACTTCCATGAGCTGCAGGCCGCCAAAGACGACCAAGTCCGGCTGGAACGTCTCGAGTGCTTGCTCAAAGTCTTCCAGCACCGACAGTCGCGCATTGTGCACGTCATGGTTCAAGTAATAGCGATTCGCCCTTGGCGACACGTGGCCTCGGAACGCGTCGCCACGCGCGTACTCGAGCACCAAATGCACGTCCTCCCTCTCGCGTTCTGCCTCGTCGCCAATGGTGCCCACGAGTTGAATCGTCGTGTCGTCAAAGTACTGCTTCATGTAAGTCCCCATGGCCGCGCCCAGGAGCACAGTACATCCTTCTGCCGACGCGCGCGCGGCCATAGTGGCCGCATTGCCGCCCACTTTCCGCTGGACGTCGGGCAATGCAGTCGCTAGCGCCACAATCTCGTGGAACGCCGACGACGAGTTCATACTTTGCTCGGCAGCTGCGCCCGTGGAAAAGTAATAGACAAAACTCTCTTGGAGCTCCTGGAGCGAGTGGATGCGCTCGTGATGGCGCACCGGCAAGTCCTGCGACGCAGTCGTGTGCGGCGTCTCTTGCTGCTGCTGCTGTGTCTGCTGGACGCGCTGCATGAGTGCAACGGCCGGGACAGAGACGTCGAGGTCGGCGCTGCAGCAAAAGGCAAGGCGAGGCGGGTGGGTTATTGTGGTTAGGGGAGCTGACGGATCAGGGAGCGGATTGGCTGTAAAACGAGACGATTTCGACGAATAGAACACGAGCGAAGCCAAGAGCTGATGCTGCTCGGCGACGCTGAGGTGCGCGGCCGGGCGGGCGGGCCGGACGAGCGCCGCGAACAAGTCGGCGTAGAGCACGGCGATGGCGCACAGCGCGACGGACGCGCTCAGCGCGAGGACCTGCGACGCGCTGTACATGGACGAGGAAGGGGGAGGTGCGCAATGCGCAGACGGCAGAGGGTAATAATGGATTGGTCCTTGGGGGCAGGTGGGGCGACGGTCGGGAGGATCCGATATGGAAGGGTATGTAGTGAGAGAGGTGCCGACGAGTGACGGGATCTGGTCGCCGGTGGTACATGATTTGGTATAAATAGATCCGCTCGGATCTCTGATGACACTTTTTTTTACATAAGGTGCATGAATGTCAATCGTTTTGTGTGGTAAGAAAGCGCTTTTTTGAGTGCATCGAGCGGTTACGTTGCAGCAGGGTCCATGGATCTTGCTTGCCATTGCAATTCAGACAGGAGCGATAAGTTCGAAGGCGCACTTGAACTAGGTGGGGCAACCGAGCACGTGGCTTGAAGTCTCCAGTACGCCTATAGACACTCGTTGCTATGTATCGTGCGCGGCCAATCCTCTCGACGCAATCCCTGTCTTGCTGCTCCGAAGTACGCACGAGCGCGTGTCAGGGCAAACCATACGACAAAACACGATCTTTTGACAGAAGATCGCAAAAGAGCTGACGCGCAGGATCTGCAGCTGCTCACAGGATGCCTTTTCTTTTTTAGTGGACGGCAAAAGTAGCTGTACTTTCGCCGTGAGAGAAAGCGCCACCACGACGTCAGCAGTCCTTGAATCTGGTCTTCGCTAGTGCTTTCATTTGCGCTTTCTCGCTCACCCACCGACACGATGAAACTCGTTGCCCGTCCATTATTGTCCATCGTTCTCACGACGACGTTGTTGTGCCAGTTAAACACGGCCACGACGACTTTGACGATATCCCATGTCCGCTCTGACTCTGTCGTCGACTGTTTGACACAAGGGTGCAGCGGATCGAGAGAGTACTGCGATAGCACCAGCGATGCTTGTCGAGCTGCTGCTACTACAACAGAGTGTTACAACGCTACCGCAACAAAGTTCCAAGAAGGGTGCGACGACGGGTACAAGTGCGTTGATGACCTGTGTCGAGTCTCGACCAAGCCGATCGACGCCCGAAACTGCCGTATCATCTGTACGGCCGGCAAGTTCTGCGAAAACGACACGACGAAATGCCGAGGGCCACGCTACCACGGCGAGTGTTTCAATCTCGAAACCGGCTCTTTTCAGGACGGCTGCGACGACGGATACTTTTGCTCCTTCAATAAATGCGTCGATGTTAGTCTCGACGACTAGAGGGACCAAGCAGTCAATGAGAATCGTTTGTAGGCCAGCTTAGCTCCAGTCGCAACGTTCATGCAAACGAGCAACTAACACCTATGCCATCAATCTTATCACCTCCTTTTCGAGTGCAATCTCTTGTGCGTGCTCCTTCATGCGTGTATTGCAGTTTCAGCTTCTCCAGTGACTTGATTCCACATGGTTTGCACCATCACTGGGCCACGGGATGGCCATGTCAGGACTACCAAGACGATTCATGGATGCTTCCTGTATGTGTGTCCACTCTCTTGGTCGTCGGACTCGACTCGGTAACACCACTACAGTCAAACTTGTTCGTGTCGACTACCTTTAATGACTGACATCAAGTGATGATATAACACTCGTTAGTTTTGCAGCTGCTGCACGACTCGGATCTGGAGTGAGGAAGACGCGCGGCTTATTCAATCCTATGCGTGACAAGGCTCCAGCAACGCCCCGTATCACGCCGACCCAATTTCTGATCAACTGCATCCATTCATTCACTCGTTTTGCGTCTTGCGTCAAGATGATCTACAGGTTTTTTGCCACCCGTCTTACTAATGGTCTTTTGTTGAACCACGAGAACGTCTTCTTGTACCTGTATTGTATTACATATATTGCATATTAGGGACAGAACCCACTGTTGCATCACAAGTTTTCAAGATCAAATTGAACTCACCTGAATTGAAGCGGATTTTGCATGTGGAAACCAAAGCTTTGATTACTACGGCTTTGAATTAGTTTTCATTCTTCATCTCTGTTGGCTTCGATCTCTAGTCCTGATGTGGTCGACCGCCATGTGCCTCACGTGGTCGTCCGGGAATTTACGCGATCACACGCGAGGAAGCGGTTTTTTTGACGTCCAACGTTCTCGATAGAGGCGTCTATCTACACCATCAACTTCCATAGCACTGTTTTACAAAGCGGTCGCACAACACGGTGCATTCGTTGTAAGACCTGCACGGACGGACATTAGTCCGCTCGCACAACGGCAGTGGGTCCACTATCATCAAGATAAGCACACCTAGTGAAGTGCGCAGAAGGTAACAGAGTGTCATAGTCTACCGATAAAGTTTGCGGCGATCGATTCGATACGCTACTGCACGTGAGCCAATGTTGAAAAGGTCTGGTCACGATCGGCACTAGCGTCGTATACGAACAAGGAAACAAAGCGATATGGGTCAATGCACAATTTATTATAAAAAAAGAAAAAAAAGGAAAGAAGAAACATTGCTTTCGATGCAGGTGACGACGAAGCGAGCCAACCCATGACTTGGCAGGTGTCAGTGGGCCTTTATTTTCGATTCTTGGGCCTTCTTCCACGCGTTGTACGTTTCCTCGTGGGCCTTTATATATTCGGCGCGCAATGAAAATTTTTGTGCATCAAAGAAAGTCCCTGGCTTCGTTTCATACAAATTGGCGAAATATTTTGCAATTTCTGAGTTCAAGTGAAAGAACGTGTCTTCGGCCCTCGCAACCACCGTTTCCTCCATCCCCGGCAATTGACGCGCCAGGTGAAAGAAAGCTGCTTTTTCCCAACTGTAATCATACCCGCTTGCTGTCCCAAGCAGGCTCCGAACCATTACATCTGGCGACTCGCCGGACGCTTGTAGTTTTTCAAGTTGTGTGAGCATTTTTCTGAGCACGTCGTCGTCGTCTTGATTTATTCTTCGGAGGAGAGTAGATAACTCGAGGGTTTGGCTCAGGGTTTGGGCAGGCTTTGAATGGCCGAGCTTGTCCACCACATTTATCGCCGTGTTGCTCGTGTGCTAAACTGCACGGGTACCAAAACCTGCCAGTCCTTCGCTCGGCAAGTGCGGGAACGTCCTCTCCTCTCGATTGTCGGCGGCAGCGTGTCGTCTCAGTAGATGTTTAGGCTCGTCGACTTCGTGCCCCGCACCGAGCGCGACGGTCTTTGTTTGGCCGAGGCCTGAAGCGTGGTCAGCATTGTCGAGCAGCGCACCGCAGATCAGGACCGCACGGAGATATGAGAACCGCATGGCAGGACGTCGGAGGTGAAGGGGGAGGGGGAAGGACTCTTGGCGGTGGATAGTAGATTGAATAATGAACAAACAAAGTGAGTGGAAATTCGACCACCCGACGAAGTAGAGACATTTCGTTTGAAATGAGTGGCAGCCCGGCCAAGCAGAGACATTCTGTTCTGTGGCTGCAGGAGCGACTTCCCATCGGCAGATTACGGTCGGACGGCGTCCAGACCAGTTGGCGTCATCATAGTAAATTGTGTCAGGCATCCGGATCAGCATGATGGGCAAATATCGCGGGCGAGTAAAGCCGCTGCGGAACACCTGTGCGGTGGCTGCTACTGTGCGGCTCGTGTATTCAAATATTCGGACGAGAAATGCCGAGGCAGCGGTTCTCGTGCGACCGTGCATCAAGGACGGCAGCTCGTCTTTGCAATCCATCACATCGCACAGTATTTTCGGGCACATGCAGTCCAATGCTTGGATCTCGCTCTAACGACCGCCAGGCACGGCTTAAAGCCACTTGTTGCGACTCGTGTCACGCGCGCGCTGTAGGATGCCTCACGATGACAGCTCGTCTCAGAACATCTGACGTTTTTGAGACTTCCTGTAGGAATGGAGACCTCATATAGTATCGGGACAGACGGCGGCAGTTTTGCGCCGACGCACCAACGAACTGGTCATGGACCGTCGATCCGTCGGGCAAATTGTAGGAGCACGTCTGCTCCCACGCTTCACACATTCCAGCGCACTAGTGCCGTCTCGATCAAGCATCAAAGACCAGTGCGTGAGACACTATCGATCGCAAGCCACTCTGGTCAAGAGAAAGCCTCTGCGGGCCTGCGGTGTAAAGCTGCTACAACTGTATACGCACACCCTATGCGTCGGGAGTAAACCAGCAGCAATCACAGGTGTGCGACAGCTGGACTTATCGCATCTGCAAGTTGCAGACTGACCCTTGTCCAGCAACGAGAGCGACATCCGACCACAAACCACACAGTAGCAAAATTGTTGGGGATCAAATGGTGGTGTCAAGTACGTCCATTATTATGATAACTAACGACTGATAAGTGTGACAAGAAGTACGGCCCGGGTATCGGGTCGACAACTAAAGGGCTCCGTAGAGCCAGGGGCGACGGCAACGAGGTCAGAGACCCTCCTACCGAAGCCAACTACGAGTCAATCATGACCGCTGGCGCGACCAAGTAGACTGGGGACATGCGTACCGCCGGAGCGGCAGCACGTACAACGCGGGTATGCTGCCATATAAGGCAACAAACCCCTTTAGGACCGCTTGCGCGGCCCCCGACGTGGAGTGCGAACACCGAAGTGACTGCGTGGCGTGGAGAACGCCAGCCCGCCATATATCTCTCCGAGGAGCTCAACCATCTGCGATGGTGGCTCCCTTCAGCCGCTTGCGCGGCCCCTTGACGTGGAGTGCGATCACCGAAGTGACTGCGTGGCGTGGAGAACGCCAACCCGCCGTCTATCTCTCCGAGGAGCTCAACCATCTGCGATGGTGGCCCCCTTCAGCCGCTTGCGCGGCCCCCGACGTGGAGTGCGATCACCGAAGTGACTGCGTGGCGTGGAGAACGCCAACCCGCCGTATATCTCTCCGAGGAGCTCAACCATCTGCGATTGTGGCTCCCTCCAGCCGCTTGCGCGGCCCCCGACGTGGAGTGCGATCACCGAAGTGACTGCGTGGCGTGGAGAACGCCAACCCGCCGTCTATCTCTCCGAGGAGCTCAACCATCTGCGATGGTGGCCCCCTTCAGCCGCTTGCGCGGCCCCCGACGTGGAGTGCGATCACCGAAGTGACTGCGTGGCGTGGAGAACGCCAGCCCGCCGTATATCTCTCCGAGAGAGCTCAACCATCTGCGATGGTGGCCCCCTTCAGCCGCTTGCGCGGCCCCCGACGTGGAGTGCGATCACCGAAGTGACTGCGTGGCGTGGAGAACGCCAACCCGCCGTATATCTCTCCGAGGAGCTCAACCATCTGCGATGGTGGCTCCCTACAGCCGCTTGCGCGGCCCCCGACGTGGAGTACGATCACCGAAGTGACTGCGTGGCGTGGAGAACGCCAACCCGCCGTATATCTCTCCGAGGCCTCAACCATCTGCGATGGTGGCCCCTTCAGCCGCTTACGCGGCCCCCGACGTGGAGTGTGCGCTCGCCGCAACGGCGGTCTTACGTGGCGCGGGGCACGCCTCCAGTCCGTAAAATACCCCTGCTAGGGCCGCTTGCGCGGCCCGTCGGTCTCCTACGCC